>JAJJWW010013992.1:0-67699 GCA_023531295.1 Papaver armeniacum | reverse complement strand
ACTTGTTTCCTTGTTTTCTCTTGTGTCTTTTGAAAATAGGGAGAACCTGTTGCTACAAGTCTTTTGCTTTAACCTTCGTATCTCGTGGGAAGTGGAGAAAGTGGAGTGATGGAGTAGTGGAGTGGTGTTAGTGTCACCGAGCGGTCTTACACGCCCACTTCTCCCATGCATACTAGCAGTCCATGACTTCCCGACAACGTTCTTGTGATGGCGCATTGCGCACATTGCACGTTGTAAACACCGGATACCCCCGGTATATATCACTCGGTTTGTGACATGATTGATGTCTCGAGTGTGGATCGTGGAACCCACGAAAGTAGCATGTAATGCTAAAATTGAATAAGCATCGTTATTCGGGAGAGTCAAATCTGTGAAGTATCGTGTGTATTTTATGGGAATGCGCATCACATGGTGTGGTAAAGTGACCAGGTGATGATCACCCGAGACGCCTTCTTGACCAATTAACTCCTTGAGAGGTTGTATAACCAAGCCGGTAAGTTGGAGCGGGAGCCAGATGAAGTCTTTGAGACACTCGTACGCAACCATTGATGAAATTAGGGTTTTAGAGGAGAGTACGCAAGCATCCCTCTTCGGCTGGTTGAATCCAAGATTGGGATACAATTGGCCGAGGCCGATCGCCACATGCGTGTAGACGGCATGACGGTGTAGAGAACGCCTATATCATTACCTCTGCAGTATGATACGGGCCGCTCAGTTGATCAGGTGGGGGGTTGAGTGGGTCGAGATAAATTTGTGACAAAAAACTAGTGCCGCAAGAGCCGCACATGTTCCATTTCGAGGCGCTGCGTTCCAAGACAACCAATTGGTCGGTCTTCGTAGATCGATGCAGGTGTAGGTGGTAGAAGGCTGGTGTTCGCTTTATACAGTGTCCCATGAAAACGTGATGCAAGCCCTCGGGTACGTGGGTGAAGTTGAGTGGTTGAGATCGGTTGCGATTTAACAGAGATGTGACCACGCTAGTTTCGGGCCAGCGTGTTTTGGGATAGCCTAGGCATGATATGCCTTGGCGGATAAGGTGAGGGGATAAAGACGGGCCCACGGTGGTCATCTTTGTGGTCGGACTGTAATCTAATCCTCGAACCTTTCATTCGTCTTAGGAGAAAATGGACGTTGATGTTTAAAACCCTAATTTTGGGATTTCACGGCCGTGCGTCATGCTGCGATCGGCGCTGCAATTGATATGACCAGCCATGGTTGGTCTGTTGATTAATTCGGAGGTATATAGGCGAGCCCTCGGTGATTGTGGTGACATACCACAGGCCTTTGAATCTACATCTACACCCTTAGTCTATACTGCGAAGATGGATGGTTGAGACTGTTTTCAAACATGTAATATAGCGCAAACCCTAATTTAGGGTTTTGATCACAGCTACACGGTTTATGCGTTTGTAAAGCTATGCACCAATCTTTTGGGAAATTAAATATCACAGGGTCGCGTTGGTTGAGCGATGTGAATATTCCATACAGCAGGGGTGATGGAATTGATAAGGCCAATCATCGATCATGCTGGTGAGGTTGGATGAACGAGATCGATATCTGGGTGACGCCCGGTCGATGGATCTTCGAGCCCAGAATCAGTATAACATGCAGAGAGTGCTCGATGTGGGCTAGTATAACTGCAGGAAGTATTTGCATCTGTACGGGTATTTTCGTCACATGCTGACATTATAATGCTTGGAGGTTCGTGTTGCTCTGCTGAGAGCAGCACTCCGGTGCGTCGTACGCCTGCGATAATAGGTACGAAATACAAAGGGGCTGCTTGCAGCATTAATTAATAATGCTAGAAATTCCTACGGGGTATATGGGATTGTTGCTACATGCTCCAACTTTGGATGAATTTCGTATTTATTCTTCTTTTCCTCAAGTGCGACTCCAAGTAGCTACAAAACTCAAAACAAGCGTAAAATACATAATTTACAAGAAAAATAGCAAGAAAGCATAAACAATAGATAGTAAATAGGACGTATTCTACCACTATCAGGGGCACCACTGAGCAGATTAAGAGTATCAACATTTATCCCACTGACTAATGTTATTTTTCATGTATCAACATTAGTCCCCTGACTATTAGGCCAATTGTTAAATGGCCCGGTGGTCATAAGATTCTTTCGAGCACCCCCTTTTTTCTTGTGTGGGAGTTGATAATGAGAATATTTTCCTTTATTATCGGCTACACGACCACTAAGCCGGCGTTTGACCTTCCCCATCGTGCAAACTTTTCCATTTCTTTTCGAGTTTCTGCCGGATTCTAGTTCCCTCTTCATAACGCCACGTTCGGGCCTTGAGACCCCCTACATATAGATCTGCTGGTTTTTTCCCTTATCTTTTTTCCACTTATAGTTATTCTCTTCCCTTCCTTATAAACGTTCATACACGCGCCATGTCTAATAGCTCTACCGGTAGCGGTTCATCGAGGAATCCAGAAGAGTCTGAATGAGCAATGAGTATGGGTTACGAAGAGGCCAGAGTACGGAGAGCGGGATGAGATTCTCCTACCTCCTCTAGCGGACGGTCGAGTCATTTACGGTTGCGTAGTTGCAGTGCCCTGATCTAAAGCGCGCTAAGGTTGAGGGAGCTTCGCGGAGGTAAGCGCGTTATTCCCCTTGATGATATCCTTATTCCTCGTCTTCCAAACCCTCCTGTGTTGCCTTATCCAGTCCACCAGGGTGGCTCATACTAACTTTGAATCGGATCACTATGGATGCTTTCTCGTTCAGAAGGTACCACGCATGGCCATTCAGCAGTGGTGACTACGACCTCCCGCCATTGATATTCGTTTCTTGCGTGAAAACCCCTCAGATATAGCCACACTAGACATCCTATATCCGCTCCAATCACAGTCACCATGACGATTCTTTGTAGAAGCGAGGCTTTGTGAATCCATAAACTCATCCATTAGCGGGAAGTGAAGAGGTGTAGGCGCGATGTAATGAGACTTTTTTTCGTTGGGATCCTCCTGTTCACCTCTATTTCTTGTGTGGGGAGGCGACCATAGTCTTGGAGGATGTAAGTCGCCCTCACGGAGACTACCTATCCATGGTAGTCATTCGTATGACGAGGCGTCCGTTTATGAGGGCACTCGGCTGATGAGGACAAGGTGTTGTGGAATTATATGTTGGACTATGAGGACGGATCTCGGAATGAGTTAGTGAGGAAAGATCGAGTGCCAACAAAATGGGGCGAGGAGGAGAAGGCTGTTGACATGGGCAAGAAAGAGACACCTATCGTCCGCTGCCAGAGGAAGGCCAAATTAGTTAAGGGAAGAAGAAACCTCCTTCGGCGCGTCAATGGGTGAGCGCTTGCTTGTAGTTCTATCCAGTGCTCACAAAGCGATTCATGGCTCGTCAACTCCTTCGGCAAAGGCGGGCTCCGAGTGGGTTAACAACACGCAACTAGCGCCTCCTTTCCTCTGGATTAAGTATTTGGGCTCAGAGGTTGGTGGAAGGAAAAGTTCTCCCTCCCAAAGCGGAAGAGGCGAACCCTCGCGCAGGGTTGGTCGCTTACATCCTATTTTAGCTTTGTCACGATGTGTTAGAGTATAGTCCCGAGGATACAATCAAGAGCGAGCTCGTGCGGATGGCGATATTATTATCTCGCGGCGTCTCCTTCCCATTCGCACTGATGTTCTTAGGTGACTTGTACGGTCATTTGGATTTTTTTGCCATGACCTACGAGACGGTGGGTTCGGCCCATAAGATTGAGACTTACATCCGGCCTCTTTTATGCAAGCATGGTCCTGGGAGCACGTTTCCCGTCGCACTTTCGAGCCTAACGAGCTAGAAATCCATCGCGAAGAGGATGTTGAACAAGATGATGGCTCGGTTAAGAAAGTCACGGTTACTTATGGCTATCCGCGAATGGCACTTTGGCGTGGCAAGGGGAAAATTCCCAAAGGCGATATAGCTCAACACATAGACGTGGCCAAGGATTTTGTGTCGTTTCCTTATCATGATGGTCAGTCGGGCCCAGCGCATTATGATTTTACCGCGGCTTTTTACTCATAAGCTGGACTCGGCACAACTGCTGGAAGAGTCGGATTTTGATTCGGTGATGGCGGTGTTGCTCGGTTATCTTCCTGGCTTCCATGTTGGTAAGTTTATCGCTATGTCATATAATCCTGATCGATACGGCTCGGCAAGTTGGGTTCGACCAAGAGACTCCTCCAAGGTTTCCTCCTTGGGAAGCTCTAATATCGGGGATGTCATCGCCAGCTTTGATCGTTTTTTCTTCAAAGGTCCAGCACGTCGAGTTATCGGAGGATCAATTTTTATTTAGACAACCTATCTTTGATCGTCCTTTGACTGGTTACCAAGGGTGCCCATGAATATCGGCTTTTCGTGCATCGTCGGACTTTGAACTTCCTTTTACGCGAGTCTTCTCCTCCCAGTGACTTATCTTATGAAGATCTTCGGGCGCTTCATGCGTCTGGTAGGATCAAGCTTGATGACATCGTAGGCTGCCACGCACTCGACTCATCTCGGGTACCAAGGTCGTTCTTTAGAGCCCTTAGTGACTTCTGGGATCCCCTAAAGGTCATGATCCCATAAGGCCAAAGAGATCGAAGTTATTTTCCGACCGCAAGCCCCTCGACTAGATGTGCTCGGACCAACTATTAGCCCTCAGTGGTACAGTGCTTCAGCCTTCTTGCTTATTCTTCCTTTACTTTAGAATTCATCATTCATTTTTTTTAAAACAAGTGGCGGAAATTACGTCCCCAAGAAGCTCCTATCTCCAATCCCGTGGGGTGGAAGGCTCCTTCTTACGTAATGGAGGAGTACCTGAACATGCCCGAGAGTGATTGGACTGAGAAGAGCCTCGCCAATAAGGCTAAACGGGAAGCGGCTAAATTGTCTGTTCCGCGCCCTTGTTATTCTGTTAATATCTCGTCTCTAGGACCTCAACATGATCGACGAAGGAGCGCGTCGCAACCTCCTAGGAGTGCTAGTGGTATCCCGACCCCTCATTCGTAGGCCAGGGTGATGAATATTGGGGTTAATCTCTTAGAGGGGACCGATTGTGTATCCCCACGCCTTCACATATCATCATTTCACCCACTTCAGCTGAGAACTGTTCAGTGCGAAGGTGAATCCCGAGTATCTGCTAGTGCCGTTTTGCAATCAATGAGTCCAAGCTGGATCGAACCAGGTCGAGTTTTAGTGGGTCATCATCCCACGTGGCACCACCAGTTGATGATCCTAAAGGTAACTTACACAACCCCTATTAATACGTGTCTTTGTTTTTATCATTCTTCTCTCTTCTCACTTCCTCCTCCTCTTTTTTATAAATCTGAGTGTTCCTTTGCAATGTCTTTCATTCCTCGTTTTGAGATCCTCGCTAGTGACTCCGAATCATCGACTTCTTATCCCATTAGTAGCGAGTTCTGCCGAGGATGGAGTAGATCCTGCTACCCATACGCTAGTCCATGGCTTTTGGGTGCCAACCATCTTTGCCGCCACTTACAGGGACATAGTGGAGCGCGGCGGCGGTCACATGGTGAGAGCGGATCTCTAGACATCCAGACTTTGTGCTACATGACTAAAAACCTCTTAGAGTTTCCCCCGCCAGCTCACGCGGGTAGGGGATGATCCGTTACGCGGTGGTGATGCGTGGATGGGAGACTCACTGTGCGATCGCGATCAATATTAAGTTCCCAGTAGGATGGTTAGAGGAGCTGTTAGTAAAGGAGAGAGATCGTAATGATCCCCTGTTCAACTCACATGTCAAATTTCTAAGCTAGAGGAGGAGCTAGAGAAGCGTTAGAGACAACGCTAGTAGGAAGGAAGTCTTGAATCGATTGGTTGCCGATGTTGGGGTGGTTAGCGACGAGGTGATACGGGCTGAGACCGCGGAGGAAACAGTTCGCACGAAGCTCGAGAAGAAACGACAGGAATTGTCCGCACTCCAGTCTGCTTAACGCACTTCTTCTTTATTTTAACTTTCTTTTCTATTTTCTTTGGTTATGTTGAACCCTTCTTGTTTCATGGATAATTTGTTATTGTTGTTGGTTTTTTTTTTTTTGACTGTTGTGGGATATTAACATTGTGTTTGGTTAGTTATTAGTTCATTATTGGTGTTTCCTAAGTCTTATTATTTTAGGCTCCATAATTTAGTGAGGTGTCGGCTGCTCATGCTTACTCCCCTCCCCCCCTATTTTTTAGTTGAGCGGAGTAAGTTGGGGCGTTGGTTGCACGCGTCCACTGTTTGGGCAACTGTACGGGGGGAGTGGGGGTGGGGGGTTGGGGGGGTTGGGGGTATAAACGCGCATACTCTCCCTTATTTTTGTACAGTTAAGTAGGGGTCAGGTGAACGCACCTACTCTCCTTCTCGTTTTAATTGACTGAGTGAGGTGGGAGGGGCGTGTTGGTAAAACGCACCTTCCCCCTTTTCTCTCTCTATTTTTTTTTGATAGAAGTGGTGGGGTTGGGCGAGCGTTGTTTAAACGCGCTTACGCCCCCTTATCTTTTCAGAAGGATGTGGTGGGGTGGGCAGGGCATTGTTTAATCGCGCCTATTCCCTCCTTTTTTTTGATAGACGTGGCGGGGATGGGGAGGGGAGGTGAACGCGCCTACTCCTATTTCGTTTTCAGAAAGATATGGTGGGGCAGGCAGGCGTTGTTGAAACGCGCTTACTCCCTCATTTTTTTTCTTGATAGAAGTGGTGGGGTTGGGCGGGCGTTGTTTAAACGCGCATCTCCCTCGTTCTTTTTTTCAGAAAGATGTGGTGGGGGTGGGGATGAGTGTTGGTCAAACACGCCTACATCCTTTGTCTTTGTCTGATGAGTGGGTTGGCAAGGCGTTGGTAGGACGCGCCTATTCCCCCTTTCTTTTTTCGGAAATATGGTAGGAGGGGCAGGGCGTTGTTTAAACGCGCCTACGCCCCCTTTCTTTTCAGATTATTAGAATGGGCTATCCTACTAAGCGCCCTTGGCATTCCCATAGCTTTTTGTGGAATTGTCAGCCGATCAGGTGCCTTTGGCGTTCCCGTAGCCTTTTGTGTATTCGTCAGCCAACCGGGCGCCTTTGGCGTCCCCGTAGCCTTTTGTATTTTCGTCAGCCGACCGGGCGCCTTTGGCGTTCCCGTAGCCTTTTGTATATTCGTCAGCCAACCAGGCGCCTTTGGCATTCTCGTAGCCTTTTGTATATTCGTCAGCCAACCGGGTGCCTTTGGCATTTCTGTAGCCTTTTGTAGATTTGTCAACCGACCGGGTGCCTTTGGCATTCTCGTAGCCTTTTGTAGATTTGCCAAACACTGTGCGCCTTTGGCATTCCTGTAACCTTTTCACATCATACTGCTCATGAGTTCCAGAAAGAGAAATTGGTCTTACCATAAAAGGGATTGTTTACAAGCTAACTGTGGTTCATCTTTCCATATTCTCCTCCCCCTTCCTTTTTTTTCGCGCACTTTGTCTTATTATCTCATTTTCTTTTTGTAGATTAATAGCGAGGAAATGGGTCGTATTCAATTGCTTGCTTAGTTGCCTCGAGCTCTCCGGAGGCGCGCTTTCGTTCAAATATACTCCTTATGACGAAATATTCCTCTGTCGGGTGTCCCAACCTCCGATGGTAATAACAATATTTGGTTGTGTTATTTTCCATCTTGTTGACATCCACCATTGTTGGAGGGAACTGGTTTTCCTTTCTCGTAACCCGTTGGTTCAGTAGCTCGATTGTGTGCTCTCTACTTCAGGGTAAAGGGGGTGGTAGATTTGAGTCTCGCCTAGTCCATCCGCTTCTCCCTTGGCTTCCGCTAACTGTCTGGGCCTAGGGCTGCACAAGAACCGGTTGAGATGACCTGGACCGGAGTGGAACCGAAAATACCGAACTGGGCTGCTCCTAACTTAGGTCAGACAGGGACCGGTTCTCGAAGTTGAGAACCAGGATAGACCTGGGTCTGAGACACCCTGTTCTTGGGGGACCCGACTTGAACCCGGACCATATGTACCGGTGATTATTAGCCGTTAAGATCTAGATAGGTTTTTAATCCTAGCGGAGTCAAGATATAGGAATATCGAGAGAATAGTTCACTCTCATTTTTCTTCTTCTTTTTTTCTCAGCGGCAGCATTCTTGTGATCTTCTTTGTTCTTCCCTCTATCATTCAGATTCAGTGATTCACAGTATCAGTGTATGAGTATCACCATCTCTATCAAGTAAGTATTCTTCTCCTTAGGGTTTCATTGTAGATTGATTTAGGGTTTGATTGTAGTTAGGTTTTCTAGAAGAATTCAAAGAAGAATTATAAGATGAAATCGATATCTTAGGAAGGGATTTGAGATGGGTTTGTTGATATGAAGATTGAGGTTGTTGTTTTGGGCTCGAATTAGAGAAGTCTTGATTTGGGAATGAAATGAGGGTTCAGAAGATTAATTGGAGATGGGTTCCAAGTTCTAATGGATATCACCAGACTTAACCAAGGGATTTCCGGTGTTCTTGAAATGGATTGTTGAATCAATTCGAAGGTAATTGTTTTCCTAATCAATTCAAAGGTAATTGTTTATCTAAGTTGTTCATCTTCTTAAATTAAGTGTATGTGAATGATAATGGTTATGATTTGTGTTGAAATTTTGTCTTGAGTGGTGTTGATGATAACTGATTTGGAAACAACTCTTGGGTTGGTTATTGTAAACTACCCCTCAAGGTATTGCACTTGTACTGTTGCTTGTAATTGTAATGCCATGTTCACTAGTCACTGCCCCTTTAGATCATGCAGTTGGCCAAAAATTTCATCAACAATTGTATGTGCATTGTAATTGTTGGTGTTTGATTGCAAGAATCTGAATGTAATTGGTTCTGTTTTATGTTTGTTAGATGACCACATCAAATTCAACTCCAACTACAAATGCAACTCCAACTACAAGTACAACTCAACAAACAGAAGTTGGATCATCCTCTCAAGTCAGATCTCACACAAATGAATGCAAACTAACTCCAACAAGTACAGCTGAAGCAGTTGAAGTTGGTGATACCAAAAAGAAGCACGTCAAAGTGAAATCAACTGTTTGGTTGGAAATGACTAGGATAGATGATGAGTGGGCTGAATGTCATCATTGCCACAATAAATACAAAGCTCACAATGACAATAACGGCACTTCTGGATTACGAAAGCATCTGAATAGATGTCTAAAGAATCCTAACAGGAAGAAAGAAAAGGGACAACCATCTCTGTTGATGCCACCCCCAAAACCAGGTCAGGATGGTAAACTTATTTCTCATACTTACAGTTATGATAGGTTAAGAAGGCGTCTTGTTGAGTGGATAATTACGGATGAAATGCCTTTTGGAAAAGTAGAAGGGTCAGGCTTTGTGGAAATGATGCAAGAGGCACAACCTAGGTTCAAGGTTCCAGGACATTTGACAATTTATAGGGATATGTTAAAGATGTATGTACAAGAGAAGAATAACCTAAAAACTTACTTCTTGACATCTAAGCAGAGGGTATCTTTGACAACTGACACATGGACATCACCAAATAATTTTAATTATATTTGTGTAACCGCTCACTACATTGATCGAATCTGAAACTGCAGAAGAGAATACTCATGTTTTGTCAAGTTGAAGGTCACACAGGTAATGCAATCGGTGAGAAGCTGGTGGATTGTTTGAAAGCTTGGGGTCTAAAAGATATATTTGGTGTCACTCTAGACAATGTCAGCGCCAACACAGTAGCTATGGATCATCTGAAGAAAGTTGTTACTAGTGGACAGATCACCAATCGAGCTAAATATTTACATGTAAGATTCTCATTTCACATCATTAATACATGTTCATTAATAATCATAGATGATTTTTTTTTGACCTTGCTTTAGTGTAATGTGTGTTGACTGTTGAGTATGTACTGGTTCTGAATTTGTGTGTGGTTTTCTTTTATACACATAGTTCTGAATTTGTGTGTGAATTTGTCACGAGCATCTTATGACTAATTTTTCTTGATTATTTGTTATCGGGTGAGGTGTTCAGTCCATGTTCTTGCTCTTGTCATAAAAGATGCAAGATTTACTTTTTAATGAATCAGTTAAAAGGATAAGGTCAGTTGTAAAATATGTTCTTGGTTCTCCTTCTAGGTATGAAAAGTTTAAACAATGTGCTTCCCTAGCAAAGGTAGATTATAAGAAAGCACTGACTTTAGATGTATCCACCCGATGGAATAGCACTTACTTGATGTTAGAAGCTGCTCAAAGATATGAAAAAGTTTTTGCAATGTTAGCAAAGATTGATAAGGACTTTCAAGAGAGGTTTATTTTTGAGCAAAGCAAGGAATCTGTTTTACCAAGTGATGCTGATATTGAGGAAGCTATAGCTAGTGATGATATCGTGGAAGAAGTGGTTGAGGATATGGAAGAAGATGAAGAGGTTGAGGATATGGAAAAAGAGGTTTAAGAGGAAGATACAACAGGCAAGAACAAGGCAAATAAGAAGAATAAAAAGAAAGTACAGACTCATGCTCCTTATACAGAAGATTGGAAATATGCTAGAGGTCTAGTGAAGTGTTTAAAGGTGGTATTCTTCGATGCAACTGTGAATTTTTCTGCTTCTACACAAGTCACTACTCATTCTTTCTTATGGGAATTGGTATTCATCCATGAACAATTAATTGAATTTAGATAAAATGTAGCATTAGATCCATTTATTGCACGTATGTCTCGTCTTATGTTTGCCAAGTACAATAAGTATTGGGGTGTGTATCAGAAAATGAATTCTGTTATGTTTTTTGCTCAACTGTTGGATCCAAGAGAGAAACTAAAGGGTCTAGAATTTACTCTTAACTGTTTGTTTGAGAACAATTTGTGGGAGGTTCAAAGAATCATGTGAAAGGTGAAATTAGAATTTCAGGAACTCTTTGATGATTATAGGTCAGTGTATTCAACTCATGAGGAAGGGTCATCTAGTGCTGCTCCGGTAGTTGCCAGTTCAGTTAGCACGCAATCTCAAGGCTTGAAATCTAGAATTCAATCAAGGAAGAGACAGCATTGGGACAACCCAAGTTGTGTTAAAGAAGCAAGAACAATAGAGTTAGATAGGTACTTGACAGATGTGATGGATGGAAAAATGCGTGAAGTAGATCAAGATGATGACTTTGACATATTGGCTTGGTGGCAGGCTAATGCAAACAGGTATAAGGTGCTATCATACATGGAAAGAGATATATTAGCCATGCATGTGTCTTGATTGCCTCTCAATCGATTTTAGCACCGGAAGCGCGTGCTTACCCCATGGAGAGCTTCTATGTCTACAATGACAACAGGCATTGCTCTGTACACAAAGCTATTTACAAAAACCCATTGCTCTTGATCTTCTATTTGATTATGTACACGATGATGATGGTGAAGATGCGGCAGGTACTTATTTAGGTTTTTCTTCCTTTTTATTTTCTTTAATAGTACTTACTTTTCTTGTATTGGTACTTGCTTCTTGTTTATTAATTTTTTTGCATGTTGCAGTCATAATTGAGAATCTCCTAAAAGCTTGAAGTTTATTCCTTGGCTCCTTGCTAAGAAATGGAAGGTTGGTAACTTTCTTTATCTTGATGTCCTTGTTGAAACATAATTTGGATTCATTTCTATATCAAATTCTCATTGCTACTATGTAATGTATGGAAATGAATGGACTGAAAATATTCAATCTACACAAATTCAACTGTAGTTATGAACTTCTTATGTATTTGCTAGCTATTTGTTCCCAATCGGTTGTAATACACACAAAGTTGAGGTTGTGTTATCCAATCAATGGCCTTATTGGAGAGGAAAGTGCGATTTGTGGCCTAGGATTGCGGTGCAGTCAGGCTGTGCGGCCATCCATTTTCGTTTGCAATGATCGCATTTCATTTCTTGTCGACTTGTCGTAGATGTACTTATTTTGGATTATTGTTTTTACTTTTAGCAAAGGCCGAACTTATTTTGGATTGTTGTTTTGAAGTTATGGAAATGTTGAACTTAAGTATGTATGCAACCTGAACTTATTTTGGATTGTTGAACATTGAACTTATGGACATGTTGTATTATATTTTGTAATGTTTTTCGGGTAAAAACCCGGTACCGGTCCTCAAAAGGAGGTACCGGCCAACACCAAGTACAGGACCGGTTCCATAAGAGAACCGGGCCGTATCGGAGTATGTGCAGCCATATCTGGGCCTGGTTTCTTCTCTCCCTGTTAGTATTGGATCTTACATTGTGTGGCGCTTCAGATATGGTGTTAACTGTGTAGCGCCAGGCAGGGTCTGTGGGCATTTCTTCTATGCAGTCGGAGATCCTCTCGGCTACTTCTTCCAGCTCGACGAAGGCCTGAAACCTAAAATTGATCAAACTTCCTTTAAAGACCGGTATAATTCCTCGTACACATATTTCTACGAGAGCTCCTTCGTTGATGTCTTCGTGATAATCTAGTGCCAGACGTCGGAACCGCTAGATGTATTTCCCTATTTCCTCTCCTATCCGCTGACCTTTCTTGCTTAAATCTATTGTCGTGATTTTCCTCTTAGCTGAGTAGGATTTCCCGAGGAAACGCGCGGACATGGTCGGCCAAGAATTCACACTTTCCTCCTTTAAATTGTCGTACCAAGTGAATGTCGTACCTGTTAGTAACTTAGGGAATTCCCTTAGACACAACTTTTTATCAGAGACCTTATCATTCATCGCTGATAGGAACCGGTTGAGGTGTTCCCGCGTTTCCTTCTCCATCGTGTGTCTTGAATTTTGGAGAAGTGTAGTCCTCGAAGTATTGATATTCTCGGATATCTGTTGGGTATGGACTGCTTACGAGGAAGTGATTGTCTTTTTTTACCATGTGGTAATTCTATTCCAAGTACCTTGCCATCTCTTCATGCGACATTGTTGTTGCCTTGACATTTTTGTATCCCTCGCCTTTTGTTGGTTCTCTGGGAGCTCTTTGGCCTGCTATTACTGCTTCCGCTATCCAGTCCTCTAGCTCCTGCTTTCTTCGTAAGCGCTCTTATAACTCCTTTTATATGTCTTGCAGGGCTGGAGATGGGAGTTTCGATGGATGGATCACTTGCATGTTCTTCTCCTGTGTTGCGCTTATCTCCCTGTTTTGGGATCCGCGTCCCCTCGATTGCTTGGTGATGTCCTGGATTAGTATTTCTTCCTCGTTGTCCTCGCCATCTATTGTTACTTCGTCCATATTGATGGGTTGATTGGTCAATTGATTTTTTTTTCCGCGCTTGAGCTAGCGTCTCCTAGGTGTGTCATGGTGAGCTAGGCACGAGCCTCCGGGTGTGGTCGCCAAATGTTGAGGGGTGATTTTGATTCTGGTTCTACCCGTCCTAGTCACACCAAATGGCCTCAGTTTACTAGGAATGGTAAGAGAGAGAGTTGCCTTTCTATTGTACCTTGTCCTTATTTATATAAACTTTCCAAAAGCCCTTCCTTTTATGACATCATGACACATGTCCTAAACCTCCTTAATTACTACTAATGTCATTCCTTCTCTAATATAACCTCTCCTTCTATATTAATTCCTCCTTTTTCCCTTTTGCTCCATGGATATTTTCCTATTGGACTTGGGCTTAGTCCCCAAGTCCCCGTATCTCATACTAGGCTTTCCTCCCCTTCGAGGGGCACCCTGAACCCGTTAAGGGTATTATTTTTCATATATCAACAATAGTCTCTACTCTTGATATAGATTGAACAGATGGTCCTATCCGGTGACACATCTCATGTTTGCAGACGACGTCATGATGTTTGGAGTGATGAACGAGAAAACAATCAGTGGTATCTCAACAATTCTTCAGGAGTACACTGCTTGGTCTGGCCAACAAGTTAATATTTCCAAGTCATCAATTATGTTCAGCAAAGAAGTGACAATTGAGCGTGAAAGTGATGTCATTAACAGATTGGGAGTGAAGATGATGGATATCTAGGAAAAATATTTGGGGGTAAAAATTCTTAAAAATGTTAACAGGGTCAACACCTATGATTTCCTGGTTGATAAATTCGATGCGAAACTTTCAGGTTGGAAAAGGCATTTCTTATCTCATGCGGGAAGACCAACATTAATTCAAGTTGTTTTGGCTCTCATCCCTCTCTTTTATATTGCAACAACTCTGGTTCCGAAGACGATACTTCGAAAACTTAATCAAACAATGAGAAATTTTTGGTGGGGGCACTCAAGACAAGAAAGAAAAACCCACTACATTAAATGGGATTGGTTCACAGTGAGCAAAGAGAAAGGCGGGTTAGTCCTTCGATCCTTGGAGCAGCTTAATATGACACTTGTGGCCAAATTAGCATGGAGATTCATCTCTATCCAATCTACTCTGTAGGATAAACTTCTCAATGCTAAATATCTCAGGAGAGAGCTTCCTTATGGTCTGTATCTAAACCCCAGAAATGTTCATCCACATGGGCCGCTATGCTTGAAAGCAGAAAATTTCTAAAGGAGTGTTGTTTGTTGATTATTGAAAATGGTTCCAACATTAATGTGTGGTCTGACCCCTGGATACCAACCATTCCAGATCATGTTCCACCACTACCAGAGAATGGTGTATTAGCTGTTAACAAAGTTGAGGATTTAATATGTCATGAGGATGGAAAATGGAACCATGAACTGATTTATCAAGTTTTCGACAACTTAGTGGCTGATCAAATTGTTTCAATACCAATCTATGCTAATTCCTCCAAAGACAATATTATTTGGAGCCTAACAGAGCACGGTATGTTTACATAAATTTAACTCCTAAAAAAACGGGTACCTAGCTCAGCTGGTCATCCCCTTTCCCTAAAGTTTCATGTATTCCAGGAGGTCCCAGGTTCGAGCCCCAATGGCGTAATATTGCAGAAATTAACATGGAAGGTAAAGTTAGTTTGCCCCCCCCCTTGTAACACAATATCAGCCCCCACCGCTTGGGCTCCCTTGGCTAGGTTACCCATGAGGCTCGCTGGTGGCTAGCATAACAACCTGTTCAATTAATGTAGTAGTATGTTGTTGGAGCTTAGCTTGCTAGGCTTTCAACTAGTTTTTTTTTTTGAAAAGGAAGGTTATATATTAAAAAGAGAATATGTACACAATTTACAAGCCTAGGAACAGTTCAAAATCTATGTATGAAGAACTGTATCCCATTGGAAAAGAACTTGGTTTACAATATAATCCTTAAAAACCTTCTCATCTGACGACCAAAGCATAATTGATTGCTTGATTATCAAAACTAGTTCTCCAGAATATTTAGCCCTGCCTCCAAAAGCTCTATTATACCCCTTTCCTTCCACAAATGCCACATAACAGCATAAAGCACTTACCACCATACTAAATTGCATTTTCCACCAAGATTATTGAACCTCCAGGCTTCAAAGTGACTTCTCACTGAATTTGGTATCACCCAAGACACTTTAAAAGCCTTTATGAAGTAATTGCACACCTCCACTGCATAAGGACAGTTCACAAAAAGATGATCAGCAGTTGCCTCCTCATTTCTACAGAATAAGCACTTATCATCATGTACTTGTACTCTTCTATGCTTAAGCATACTTCTAGTTGGCAATGACTCATGGAAATTTTCCCATAACATGAAACTCACTTTAGGTGGTATGTTTTTTTTCCAAAGAAACTTCTCAAAATCCCATAATGTATCATCTTCCCTTTGCCAGTCATAACACTTCTTTACTGTAAACCCTTCCACGATATCAATCTGATATTCCTCCCCATTCAAACTGTGAACATGTCCCGATTCATTGCAAAGCATATCCCATTTCATCTGCTCCAGTTGAGTAAACCTTCTCTGCTGTGACATACAAGTCTACCATCTAAAATCATATCGGAAATGCAGTAGTTTTGTTTTTACAAGATTTATATACTTCTGGGTATATATTCTTGATTGGACCTAGTGAAGTCCAATTATCTAGCCAAAATCTTGTAGCCCTTCCATTGTTCAACTTAAAGCTCAACTTCTCATGTAAGAAATTTGAAGAATTAAGGATATTCTTCCACATACTTCTTCCTTGATTAGTTGCATCATCAGAAGGCATATGCACCTCCTCATTATTTTGAAACTTCTGTTGAACAACCCTTCTCCATAAAGCTCTTTTTTCTCTTACATGCCTCCATATCCATTTAGCCTTCAATGCTCTACTTGTACATCTTAAATCTTTCACCCCCAATCCACCCATGTGCTTAGGTCTACAAATTTTTAACAAAGAAACCCAACACATCTTTCTTTTAATCTCAGTAGAATCCCACAAAAACTTCCTCATCAATCTAGTAAGCTTCAACTCCACAATAGCAGGCATATGAATCAATGAAAGAAAATAAATTGGCAAACTTGATAAACATCTTCTTATAAGAACCAACCTACCAGCTTTAGATAAAAAAATTTTCTTCCAAGTAGCTAATTACTCCTCCATCCTTCTAATAACATCATCCCAAACAGAAGTGCATCTAGTCAGAGCACCAATCGGCAAACCTAAATATTTAATAGGCGCTTTCTCAAGTTTACAACCTGATTCGTTGCAAGATCCTTCACCGAGTCACAAGACCAACACTAATCATAGAACTTTTTTTCAAATTTAAATTCATACCTGTTTAAGCTTCAAAAGAAGTAAGAATAAGAAGTAATCTTCTTATCTCATCTGCATTTGCATCTACAAACAACAATGTATCATCTGCAAACTGCAAATGAGATATCATTAAACCACCTTCTGCAACCTGAAACCCATGTAACTGATTCCTCAACACAGCATCATCAATCAACTTAGAGAGCACCTCAACCACCAACAGAAATAAAAAAGGTGACAAGGAATCTCCTTGTCTTAGCCCTTTTGAAGGTTTGAACTTCTCAGTTGAACTACCATTCACCAAAATAGATATATTAGATGTAGAAATACACCAATTCATCCAGCCAATCCATTTTCTGCCAAACCCATGCTTCTCTAAGATCCTCATCAAAGATTTCCACTTCACATTATCAAATGCCTTCTCCATATCAATTTTACACATAACACCTGGCTTCCTATCCTTCAATCTACTATCAATGCACTCATTAGCTATCAACACACCATCTAGTATCTGTTTGTGTTTAACAAAGGCACCTTGATAATCAAAGACCAACTTATGCATGACCTTCTTGAGTCTGTTAGCTAGAACCTTAGAAAGAATCTTATAAGCACTCCCTAACAAGCTCAATGGTCTAAAATCTCTTGGAGAACATGAATCTTTTTTTTTTTTTTGGAATTAAGGAAATAAAAGAACAATTCATTTTCCAATCCCATGAACCATTCTTATGAAATTCCTCCAACAACCTCATAACATCATTCTTAATGATATGCCAACAGTGTTTATAAAACTCCATAGAGAACCCATCTGGTCCTGGAGATTTATTAGCACCAAATTGCTTTATGAAATTAAACACTTCATATTCTGAAAACTCCTTCTTCATTTCATATTTTTCTTCTTCATCAATACCAGGAAAATGCAGATTGTCTAAAGAAAAATCTACATCACATTTTTCAGTGAACAAGTCTTCAAAATAATTCTTCATCTCCACCTTAATGCTATCATGTTCAAAGAACTCCACACCCTCAACATCCAACTTCAAAATTGTGTTCCTTTTCTTCTTGGCATTAGCAATTCTGTGAAAATAAAAAAAAATTAGAATCTCCCATCTAAAATCATTTTGCTTTTCTCTTGCATGTCATTTCCTAGCCTCCATAGCATTAATATTCTTCAACTTCAACAAGCAACTCAATCTTTCTTCAAACTGCACCTCTGTCAACTTTAGAGTTTCTTCCATTTGATCCAACATTTCTATCTTCTCTTCTAAAACTTTCTTCTCAATCCTCAAAGACGCAAACTCCTTTCTACTCCAATCCTTCAAGAAGAACTTCAAGTTCTGCAACTTTAAAAAAAATACAAAGCTAGGTTTCCCTTGATACACCAAAACATTCCACCACTCCTCCATCTTCCTTAAGAAATCTTTATGAAGCAGCCAACTATTCTCAAACTTAAAATATGGTTTACACTTAATATTAGGCCTAGTCATCAGCATAATAGGCTTGTGATCAGATGTGACTCTTGTGAGAGCCATTTAAACAGCATCAAGAATCAACAAATCCATATCCACACTTAACATAAACCTGTCTAACCTGCAAAGTAAAGGATCTGTCTGCATGTCAGACCAAGTGAAAGCTCGACCCACCAAAGGCAAATCCACCAATTCCTGTGACCAAATAAAATTGTTAAGAAAACCATTATTTCTGCTATCTCCTTCTCCTCTATTTCTTTCCTCAAAGACCTCACAAAGATTCACATCTCCTGCAAAACACATATGACCTCTCTACCAATTCCTAACTTCAACCAAATCATCCCAAAATCCAGCTCTCTTATTATATCCACATGGAGAGTAAAGATTACAAATAGCCCATTGAGCTCCATTACTTTTTGACTTAAATACAATTAAAATTGTGTTATAACCCATCCTATCATTTTCCTTCACCAATTTATTTGTACTCCAAATAGAAAGAAGACCACCACTGCTTCTAACAGAAGGAAAGAATAGCCAATCAAATTCATCATCATACCACAACTTCCTCACCAACCGCCTATCTATATTCATGATTTTAGTTTCCTGAATCAGACACACATCACACTTTTGAGAAAAAATAAGATTCCTCAAAGCATTCATCTTATCAAACACATTCAGCCCGCGAACATTCCAACTTATTATTTTAAGATCCATTAACAAATTCTATTTGCGTCTGCATCTCATTAGTCACCTCCAACGGCCTTGAACCTTCAACTTGAACCAATGCCAATTCCTTCTCTCAATCCTCATCTAACTTCTCACTTGCCATTGCATTTCTCTGTTTATTCACCTTTTAAAATCTCTCCTTGTACTTCACCACTTGCTTCACAACCACCTCTTTCAATAGTTGTTTATCACCATCGCAAGCACCACCATAAGCAAAACAATGAATTAACAATAGTTCTGCCGCCTCCATCACCTTTTCCATACTCTCAGTATGAGAACATTGAACATATCCCAATTTCATCACAACTCTGTTTTCTAATTCCGATAACAGATTGATTTCCACTATCTCTTCATTACCCCTAACCAGCTGACCTTCTTCCCCATTACTGCTTCTTTCTACTTCTAAAACAGTAAATGAATTATCAGATAACCTTGAATTTGAAATCCCACCCCCAACGGTCGAATTTTGACCATAAACCACCATTTGACTTGGATCGTTGTTTGACAAGGTAGACTTCCGAATATAAGTCCATTTACTTGACCCAGAAAGATCATCGACTCATTCCCCTTCCTCATCGGGAATAAAATGACTCACCATATGACTCATCATCTAAGCCTTCCATAACCAACTCCTGATTTCGCTCCAAAAGATCTGTATTAACAGCATTTTGAATTTTGAAAATTTCCATAACAGAAGAATCAAACTTCCTCGATTCCCGACTATAATCTTGATCATTTAGCTTGATTTTCTCCATATAATTTGGATCCCACTCCACCGTCATCACAATCTTCTCCCCTCCTATCTCTCGATACCAAAGACCGCTAATCTTATTGATTTCTCCGGTCACCGTAATTCTGAAAAACTGACCCCCTTCAAGCTTCAGTGTTTCAATAGCAATTTTTGAAAACGCACCTGAAGATATTTCATTACCAATCTTGGACACAGTCTTATAATTCCATTTAGACTTATGTAAACCCCTTATTTTGAACCACTTCAAAATATAAGTAGTTTTACACAAATCAAAACTTACGTCGCTGTACCTATTGGATAATTCCGGCTCTTTCATTTCTCCCTTACTGGTTGACTGTGACTGCTGCCTCCTAATATCTCCTCCACATGTCGGAAAAGAAATTTGTTCTCCTTTGTATTTCAATCTCCTAGGAGTCCAAATCTTAGTCCACTCCTTCTCATCTAACTTGATCAACCCCTCCAATTCAGATTTACTCTCTATCTCAAAGAATTTAGTAATTTCCATCATCTTCTTTATAGACACCGCAACCTGATTCCAGCTGATTTTCCGAGATATTTCCACCATACCAGTTCTCTGAATTCTTGATTTCACTGAGACCCTATCACCTGCAATCACCATTGGGAAATATGCCTGTATTGGTTGTTTTTGAATAACCTCATTCAGTCCCGCCTTTTCCAAATATAAATCCAAAACCTCAACCAGAATAGACCAGCAACTCCTATTGTCTCCACTTGGAACACAAATACTCATTGCTCTATTCACATCTCCTTCTCTATGCCATGAGATTCTTATGTATTCTCCTCCATCATTTGATTGAATTTTAAACACAATTGTGTTTTCACCATCTGCCTTCTCATACTTCTGGTCTTTGTTCTTTCCCTTATGAAAAACTTTCAGATTGGAGATAACCCATAATACCAAATCTCGTGGCAAAGCAATCCATGCTCTTGCTCCACCCCAGCCACTCTCAAGAATTTTCATCAACTCTCCGTTCCCCATAGTTTCCATTGTAATCTCAAAACTATTACGTTCCAATTGAATCAATTTTCTCCCTCCATCGCCTTGCGCTCTCGCGCTCTCTCTCTCATCTCTCACCTCAACTCCTTTAAACTAGTTAATGTAATACTCTTTATACAAAAAAAAATTTTAACAAAAAAAATTAAATAAATTTAATTATAAAATCAATTTATAAAATAAATGATTATAAACCTGGCTTGATTGGGGTATACCCAGATTAATTGGGGAATACCCATTTTGTTCCCATCCAAAGTAGTGTGCTAAGGGGTGTCTAAAAGATGCTAAAATACCAAATCACCCCTTACTATTGATACCCTGCCGACTGATCACCCAAATAATTTTCACTCTATCGGAATGTGATGAAATCAAAAATCAAAAATCAAAACGAAACTAAAAAAAAAATAAAAAAATTGTGGCTACGGGATTTGAGATTGGGTACGAAATCATAACCAATCTCAAATCCTGTATGATTTCATATTCTTACCAACAGCCGGCAGGGTATTTATTTGTCGACCTTGCCGACTAGTATCGGTCGGTAGGGTATTTTTTTTGTCGACCTTGCCGAATTTTCATCTCTGAAATTAGCATTTACAGGGTCGGCACTGTATTCATCCTTATACCTTGCCGACTTTTCATCTTTGAAATTAGCATTTACAGGGTCAACACGGTATTCATCCTTATACCTTGCCGACTAATCATGCATTTGTAACACCTTTCTATGTATGTCAAAGAGCCTATAGTCGACAGGGTATTTTTTGTCGACCTTGCCGACTATAAGTTAGCCGACAAGGTAAGAAACCAATAAGCATGCCGGCCAAAATTAGTCGGCATCTTCTTCATTCGTCTACCCTGCCGACTTTTCATAATTTCAGAACTGAAAGTATTGATTAAATTCTTTAATTTTGAGTATGATTTTATACAACAGCTTTGCAATCCCCTTTTTAGAAGTGTTTGGGTAGTGTGCTTTCATTTCCGTTGCAAAAGATATTCTCAAAACAAATTTTTTTCACAAAAAATCTTCCCACATAAGTTCAATTAAAAACAAAATTTCATAACTTAAATTCATAAGTTTTAATCTAAACTCAAGGGTATATTATCCATTTAGAAAAAACATGGTTAAGGGGTGCCTTCTTTTACTTCAAAATGACCTAGCTTTTGTCACATTAGGTATACCCCAATTAATCTGGGTATACCCCAATTAATCTGGGTATACCCCAATCAAGCCAGGATTATAAAATCTAGAATAAAAATGAGAATTATAAAAAATTCTTGTAAAAGGAGAAAATGGAGAAGGAGACACAAACATTAGAGCAGAAGAAGAAGGGAGAAATTGTATTCATTAGTGTGTACATACAAACATTAGAGCCTCTATTTATAGGGATAGACACAAGGGCATCTCAGTAATAAACGAGATTTACCCTAGATATTCTTAACATAATCACACGTTTATAACGCTCCCCCTGATGACATTATGTCTAAGCTAATTACAAACATACCAGGAAAACTCAAAAAAGAAAAACCTGAAATTTCATAAGCACGTAAAGACTTGAAACAATGTTGGGCACGCAAATGTTGCCTCGTTAAAACCTTGACAAGGAAAACCCAGTGGGACAAAACCTTGACGAAGGAAAAAGAGTACAACTCGATAAGTCCAGTAAATGCACCTTTTATGATGGCGCTCCCCCTGATGAATACTTTATTCTTTGAGTCGAGAATTTCTTGAATGCAGAAGACTATTGTGCTTTCATGAAGATGTTTGATAGTAGATGAAATCTTCTTTTGTGTTGCACATGCAGTATTGTCTTCGATTAATACTTTGGCGGAGTGTACGTTCTTCTCCAACACATTGAGAACTTGTGTAATGGATTGCTAGCTTCCCGAGATGATTAGCAAAAGTTGTTGATGTAGTTTCTTCAACATAGAGCCAAGATGTAGATAAAATATGCAAATAATACTCCAAAAAGATAAACAAATGAAAATTGTGGACACTTCTTTATGAATAGAAATTAATTTCAAGATCAATTTAGTCACTACAAGGACTAATAATATTGGCTAATCAAGCTGGGTGCACACCCATTGATCTTGAGTGTCAAATTATATTCTAATTCCAATTGGAACAATCCCAAATTTTGGAGATAATTACCACGAGGAAAATTAAAATTGTAAAAAAAAAAATCCAACAAGAATGCAGCAATTCCTCATTTTATCGGTATTTGCAACTATCAATTCCATAATAGCGATATCCAATCTTCGTAGTACTGATAGAATACATATTCCAATTGGTTTACATATTTCTTTCGGAGAAAATAAAGAAATCGTAGTCGTTTTCTGTGTAGGAAAAAAAAATACTTTTTGGTTGATGGATATTTCTCCGGAGGAATAGAAATCAAAAACCAAAATTGGCTAAAAATACTTGGAATGCGAATTTTACTTCTCATTATAGAGAATTTATGGAGAAAACTAATACTGATTGGTAACGATATACCAAAATAGTATCGATGACTTGAAAACAAAATCGTTTGCTATGGAAAATCCATCGTGTGGTAAAAGAATGGTTTCTGTAAAGAAAAACCAAATATGAATCACATGAACGTTGTCCGATGGACAAAGATACCAATATTAACTGGCCGGAAGTTTTTCAACCATGCACGTAATTGGTTACCGTAAAAACAATTAGGTTACGGTAACACCAAATTTATTTTGGTGATTACAGTTTCATTAAAGGAATAGAAACTATAAACCATCTCTGGATGTATTTTATTTTCTTTCTCTATGTGAAAAAATTAGAGAAGAAAAAAAATCAAACTTTTGGGCAAGGTTGATCACCCACATCCCCTATGTATAAACTATGTCTTTTAAAACTAATCAATGGATTTTAATTACACCCAAAAAAAAGTAAAAAACTTCGAGAATAATCATAATTAAATTCTCGTATATGGAATTAAGAAGTTATACTCCCTCCATTCCATTTTAGATGATGTTCTTGGAGTTTTCATGCAGATTAAGAAATGAAGAGAGATATGAAGATTTTCCATCTATACCCTTGAGAAAAGTCTTCAAACATTAAATGCTATTAGTGCATTTAAAAATAAACTTATAGTTCCAAGACAAAATGTAAGAGTGTTATTGGTAGTTTTTGTGGAAAAATATGAAAACTTTCAAGTATTATGGAACAAAAAAATAACCCTAAAACATCATCTAAAATGGAACGGAGGGAGTATAAAATCCATAAGGAGTACAGGATGATGTATACACCCGTAAGAAAGACTCCTTTTATCTTATCTTATCTTATCTTATCTTACTATAATAAAGAAAAGGGGGAGTTTTGGTGAAGCCTTCTTTTTGGTGAAGCTTTTTCACATCACAAAAATACCCTTCCGGATTTTTTATTTTTCTTCTTAAACTTACGTAAAAAAGGAAGTGCACAAAGGTTAGGTCTGTAAAACAGCGACATAATGAACCCGAGTTCGAATCCCGCTGTCTCCATTTTCGTTTTTGTTTTTTTTCCTTT
Source organism: Papaver armeniacum (assembly GCA_023531295.1). Classification (NCBI taxonomy): domain Eukaryota; kingdom Viridiplantae; phylum Streptophyta; class Magnoliopsida; order Ranunculales; family Papaveraceae; genus Papaver; species Papaver armeniacum. The sequence goes on along the minus strand of JAJJWW010013992.1, from coordinate 43,710 downwards.
CCTATTTCATCTTTCTTTTTCGTAAAACAACCACAACATTTCTTTCTTCATCTTCAGAAGACAGAACAACTGATATCGCCATCGCCATGAGAAACATTATTCATCTTATTCGTTCTTCTCGATTAACCTAGCGCTTCACTGAAACAAAAGCAAAGCAAAACGAAGCTTTGGGTTTTTTCCCCTCTCGCAAATCATCCATGAGAAAGAAGGTGGTAGCAGATGAACAAGAAAAAGCGACTAAACTTCGATGAAACTTCTCAAGTAAGTGTCGACCATGATCCGAGGCCGGTTGTGGATGAAAATTTCTTTTAATTGTTTGATTTCAAATTCTAGGGTTAGTTTAGGGTCAATTTGTGGCTGAAAATTCCTTTTGATTGTTTAATTTCGAGTTCTAGGGTTAGTTTTGGGGCCAATTTTAGCATAAAATTTTTTAAGTATAAAATTCTACAATTTATACCTTACGATTTATTCTTGAGTATATCTTATGAGTTTAATCATAGTTTGATTTAATCAAGTTTGAACCCCTGCTGTTTGTGTAAATGCCTATGAGAATTTCATTCCTTTCTTTTTTTTTAAATTTTGTTTTGGTCTATGCTTCAATAGAAAGATCTCCACCGATATTTGAGCATTTTTAGCTCTGTTTGGTTTTCAAATCGTTAATTGATCATTTAGTATGGCTACGTTATGAACAAAATTTATTATTATTAGTTGGAGTTTTGCCTTATCATTAGATATTTTCTTTTGCATAATGTGAAGTATTGACGATTTGTCCTTTATAACGATCGGCATAGATTGTCTATACTGCCTAATTACAATGCCGCTTATCAATTAATTGAGACAAACCAGTAAAAACATAGCCCTAAACTTGCATTATTTGGAATATTCAAGCCTGACAGTGGATTAGCATAATGGGATACTCCTGCATTGCATTCAAAGTATGTTGTTGGTTGACATCTTTATCGTAAATTATATTTTCTAATGCATGTCTTGAAAATGTGTAAGAGATGAAACCATTGATGAGTGGGATGGAAATCATGACAATTTTGCAGCTTAATGTTGGAGGACCCAAGTCGGTGAATGGATGAAAATTTATTAATGCGCTGTAACATTTTTGTGCTTTAGGCTGAATTGGCGAAGATGTATTTAGGATTTTCTACCTCTACAATTTGGATGACATTTTGACTGTATGTTAAAATGCAACTGTCAATTTTCTCTATATATGGGTTTGTCCCACACGGAAATGATAATTCATAGGTTTTTATTAGTTGATTTGTGTTTTCATTGCAGACCTATCTATGGAGGGTAAGCACGTTTATGTTCGTCGTAGTCATAGACTACTCGAGCTAGCACGTCGAGAATCCAGTCAGCAAAGAATGATGAAGAAAAGCAACCTCAAAGTTCAGCCGCTTTGAAAGAGGCAAAAACGCCGCCACCACTTAGTGGATTCGGCTAATGATGAAGAAAAGCAACCTCAAAGTAATGAAACACACAGTCAAGAATGGCGCCGTACTGCACAAAGGGCAAGACGAAATTTGATGAATAAGAATGAAAGAGAGCAAGTCCTGGAAAAACGGCGCAAAGATTATCAAATGAAAAGGGTGAGAGTAGGCATTGCAACTATTAATGAGGGAAAAACAGGAACAAACAGCGGTAAGTGTTGGTATTTATTTAGGGAATTCAGTATATATCATTCATAAATTCCATGTTAGTTTACTGTTTCCATGCATCCTTTATGTAAAAGTAATTGCTTTTTAGCTCTTTAGCCGGATACGTTGATGACAAAATGTCATAGTAGATATAACAACAACCTTACCACATTGACTAGATAACGTGACTACGTGACAACAATTACTCTCAGCAAATGAATGATGTTGGTGCACAATGATAAATTTCTTAGTCATTGAAGAAAAAAAAAATTCTTAGTCATTGAAGGAAAAAAACAGAAATAAGCTAGCAGAAACAAGTTGTAGTAAGACAACAACTTTGGATGTTATTTAGACTTTGGTTTTATAGTGATTTACATTTTAGAATCTCATGAAACTGATTATCCCAAGTTAATATGTTTATGTTAATGTGTAAGCAGCTGATTAACCACATTATATCTTTAGTTAATGCTCTATCTTATAAGGATTGAACAACTTATAAGCTTATTATATATATCATTGTTTTACATGTGCAGCAAGTGTAGAACTTTCTAAGTCAACTGGAGAGGATAGAGAAGAATCAAGTAATGGTACGTGAAAACAAATTGCATATTACTCAATGCTCTTTCTCCATGGTGGATGGATGTTATGTTCAAAGATTTTTTAAGATTTTTTTTTCTTATGCAGCAAATAAACAACTAATTACTTAACTGACCTCTTTTTTTTTTTGGTCATTTCTCTTATGCAGCAAATGCGATATTCATTCCTCGCCGAAGCCCTAGAATTGCTGAGCAAGAAAAAGGTCGAGAACATTCAGATGATATTGACAAAGAAAGAGGCAAGAAACGCTGCCGCGAATCAGTGGACTCGGATAATGAAAGTCATGAAAGAAAGAGACAAGAAATGCGCCGTACCGCACAAAGGGAAAGAAGAAGTTTACTAACTGGAAAGGAAAGAGAGCAGATCCTTGAAAAACGGCGTTCAAATTATCAAATGAAAAGAAGAAAAGTAGGTGATGCAACTAATAATGAGGCCAGAGCGGGAACAAGTAGTGGTAATTCTTCTCCCTACTACTATGTTTTTATGATTGGTGGAGTTTCACTTTTGCTATCAAATATTTATGTAAATTGTTCTTGCTGAATGGATGGAGACGATGCAAAAAACAAAAACATTAAATTGGCTGAAAAATGGTATTTTGGCATGTGAGGAAATATGGATTAAATTTTGAAGTTCCTTACCAGGAAATTAACTGTGTTCATTTGGACCAATCTTTTGAAAAAATGCTATTTGAGTTGGATTGTTAGTGAAATGTCCTTTTCCGCTTTTGTCGGGGTAGGGGAGAAAATGTTATCCCTCATTCCTGTTTATTAAGCAGGCAATTGGACTGTGATGTTTTGGGAGGTTTCCTACCATAGTGCAAAACTTGGGTTAGAAATTAAAAGTGGCAATATGTCCATCTTGATCCCATTTACCTTAATTTATGGCGGAAGATTTTAGTTTGCTGCTTCCTTAGTATATTTGTACTCTTCCTGTCTCTGATCATCTCACAACTTTTGAAACATGGCTTGGATTGACAGGGTTTGGTAGTATGTGAAAGTGCCTAATGTTTTGTTGGTCCAACTTTTGTAGCAATGGCGGGCACTGGCGCTGCTGACTTAAACCTTCATAGAAATCCTAAACTCACACAGCATTTTCGAACACAACCTGAAATATGTAAGTGGTTTATCATCATGTAATTTTTTTTCCTACTACCATATTACTTTGTAAATGAAAAGTGTACTGAAAATCAACTTTTTCCAGCCATGGAGGGTGGTTTGCCACCTCCTATAACACTCCAAAGAACCCCTCCACTATCCGAAATAGATCAAGAACGAATACATACACAAAATGCAATCCGTAAGATCTCTTTTCATAACCACATGCCTTTGAATTCCTTAGTGGTTCTGATTTTGCTTCCTTTAATGGGTTTGACATTTCTTTGGTTTTAATTTCGACATCATGATTCTATAGGGATGGAGAGTGATCGGGTCCCAGTTTTGAAGCCCACAACTCAAGTTTATAGGGAGATTAATCCAACTGTTCAATCTATATTTTCAACTCTAAGGTCTTCTCTTTCTCAGACTACGACAGTCGTATGCCGGAACCAGAATGGTCGGATAGATTTCTTTGTAAGTCAACTTTAACTATACTAACTCAAATTTAAACTATACTGTAAAAGTCAACGAGTGTTAAGTTCTCTCTTTGTTTTACTAAATGATTCTTTGAAATTCAGCCTGGACCTGTTCATGTCGTTGATGTAACTGGGAAGGAAATGGCAACACAAATTATAACTAACACGGAGACCAGTAAGGCATTATATGCGGATTCCATTGGACGAGATTTCACAAAAAAGGTATGTCTCTTATATTTCATATATAGCTCGCATCTGCAAACACACCCTTAATGAGTTTGATTTTAACCTGTGGTGCATCTATTGACGAAGTTTAATGACTGTGAATGAAAACAGCAGATCCTTGAACCACGCCCTAAACCAACTGAAATGGGAAGAACAAGTGATGCTAGAATTGCATCAACAAGAATACCTAATGCTGACATAGTCATTACGTGTCGCAGTCCCAGATTTATTGAGCAAGCTCAGCGCCAAGATGAGGACGCCGCAGAGGAATCCCGAATAAGAAAAGGGAAGTCTATTGCGCCATACCAGGTATGTGTATATATCTGTTATATCATTTAGAGATTTTTGGAAAAAATATTCTAGACATAAGTTGTCCTTCATTGATAGGAACAATAAGCATCAAAACAGAGGTAACTATTCTCTATTGCCTGATCTTATGTGGAGCATTTTAGGGCCTGTCATGACCAATAAACAACTGTTAGTGTGGTAACCGTTCGAGTTTTTAATGAGAAGTTTGTAGTGTATAATTACATGTCTAGGAAAATAAAAGCCACTGTTGTCTGTCGTTAAGCATTCGTAACAACTGTTGGTGGTAACCAGTTCAGTTTCTTAATGAGAAGTTAGTGGTGTATTTCATGTTTGTACAAATTGCTGTTTGAGATACCAAGATATTTTTTCTTTCTATTTCAGTTTTAGGATTAAGTAAAAATGGATGTAAATTTAGACTTATGTCAACAAAATTTTTTGGTAAACAGAAACGGCGCCGACCCAATAGCTATGTCCCTGGAACAGAAACAGCAGTGGTTATTGGTTCTGCTGGAGAGAAGACCAATCATGACTTAGCAGATGATAGCAGCTCCGATGATGGGGAAACTGCCTCGCATCAGGTAAGTGTACCACATCGTGGAGAAAGCAGTCATGCTGCCCAATTACCCTTGCGAAGAAGTCCAAGGTTTAGTCAACATCCTCAACATAGAGAACCGCCCCATATACAGGATGCAATCGGTATAACCATATTTTTCTTACATCGCTACCTACATATATTTCGGTTTAGATTATATTCATCCATGTTCGTAGTTTTTTTGTGATGACCTAATGGTTATTTTAACTGGCTCAATTTATTTATCTACAGATGAAAGTCTTGCATTAAACCTTCGTAGGAGCCCTCGGCTAATGGCGCAAGCTCAATCTCAGCAACCCCAGCATGCACAAAATGCAATATGTAAGCTTTTTCTTTTACTTTTTTGAAGTGGGTGTATGTAATTTTCTCAAATGGTTATGGGAATATATATTCAGAATGGCTAAATTGTTATAGGTAAATCAATATCCATAACCATACCCCCTTGGATATCCGCACATTTATAAGGTTTTTATGTTACTTTGCATGCCAAATATAATTACATGTTGAGCTCTCTCGGTTTATGTACAGCAAATTCACAAGGAAGACGGATAGGTCGTCCAAGTAGGAGTGTTATGGGAAGATCTTCGTTTTGTAATTGTGCAAGGGGACTTACTTACCAAGTTGGTTTTATAAAGTATCATTTGCCACCATTAGAAACATGTGCAAAATGTCAAGCGAAGCTTTTCCATCGTGAATCAGAGAATTTTTGTTGTGGTAATGGAAAGATATCTTTGCAATTGGTTGAGCCACCTTTAGCACTTTTGGAGTTATTTGATGATCAGGGACCAAGAGGGAAACAATTTAGGATCAACATCAGATCCTATAATCGGTGCTTTGCGTTTACTTCGATGGGGGTTTACTTTGATAGGGATCTCGCTGATGGCACCGAAGGAGTTTATACTTTCCGTATTCAAGGCCATCTTTACCATAAAATTGGTAGCCTTTTTCCTGGAGAGAATGCTTCTCGACCGCGATACCTACAGATATATTTCTATGACATAGATCAGGAGATTGAGTGGAGGATGAAGGAAGGAAACGATGTGTTGGATAGAGATGTCTTGAAGCTGTTGAGGGAGATCTTGAATAGACACAATAGTTTTGTCCATGTCTTTCGTCAAGGTGCAGAACGAGAAGATCTGTTGGATTGCCATTTGATTATCAAAGAGCAACCTAAAGATCAGTTGCAGTACACTCTTCCAAGTGCTTCCCAGGTTGCAGCCATTGTACCAATAGGTGATAAAAGTTATGAACACACAGAACGTGAAATAATAGTGCAGACAAGAGCTGGGAATCTCTTACAGGTCTTTGAGACAGGTGGTAATTATGATCCTATGCAATATCCTCTTTTCCTCCCTTATGGAAGCTACGGGTGGGACATAGAAAGCAAAGACAATAACGGAAGAAAGATGTCATGCCGTGGATACTATTCATACATTTTGCAGGTATTAATACGGTATTTAATTATGAATTGTTCTCGAATTCATGTTTTTCCAGAATTACGACACATCGTTTACTATCTTGCATCATAATGTGTTTCCGACTATATCTTTGGTATGTATTAAGTAATACCGTCTATAAATATAAAGACTTGAACCCACATTTTTTATGTAACACTTAATCAATTTTTGGGGTGTTTTTTAATTGTTGGACAGATGCGCAACAATCATGATTCACTTTTTCTTCGAGGCGGGCGATTGTTGCAACAATACGTTGTGGATAATTGGGTTAAAATTGACTCTGCTAGGCTCATATGGATTACAGGTAATCAAAAGAAATTAAGGGCGGAACTCTAAGAAGGATTACAAGATGCGCAAAGAGCGGGCGAGACCAGTGTAGGTAAGTTATAAGTTAAATACATATGTGCATTTTGTTTTTTTTTCCTAAAATCAAATTCAAACTCAAAGCTTCAGAATCCACTTTAGTTTTAAAAGAAAGCAAAATACTTGGTATGTTTCTAATTTTATATCCTAAGTACATCAAATATGCATGAGTTCTTGATACGTTTTTTGTCTCAATAGACGAACTAGGAAAGAAGATAGTACTACCTTCTTCATATATTGGTGGGCCGCGTGATATGTACCAGCGATACCAAGATGCGATGGCATTGGTACAGAAATATGGGAAGCCTGATTTATTTCTTACGATGACTTGCAATCCACTCGGCCGAGATTGTAGCTAACTTACGTCCCGGTCAATCCGCATCAGATAGACCTGATTTAACAACTAGGGTATTCCGTGCTAAATTTGAAGAGTTGAAGGAAGATATCTTCAACAAGAATGTGCTAGGAAGAGTAGTTGTTCATGTTCATGTGATTGAGTTTCAGAAAAGAGGTTTACCTCATGTCCATATGTTGATTATTTTGGAAAAAGAAGACAAGTTACAAGGTCCTGATGATTATGATCGCATAGTTAGAGCAGAAATCCCTGATAAGAATAAAGAGCCCGAGTTGTACAAATGTGTGAAGAAATGGATGATACATGGTCCGTGTGGCAGCAAGTGCATGCGGGATGGAAAGTGCAAGAGAGGGTTTCAAACAGTTTCGAATGTACCGTGCAAGGCAAGGATGCATATCCAGTTTATCAGAGGAGAGATGATGGAAATACTATAACAATGAGTAAGAAATTCATAGCGGATAATAGATTTGTGGTTCCTTACAATCCTTGGCTTCTTCAGAAATACGATTGCCACATCAATGTAGAAGTTTGTTCCAGTGTACAAAGTGTGAAGTATCTTTACAAGTACGTCTACAAGGGCCCCGATTGTATTTCATTTCGAGTGTAGCGAGTGCACCCAGAATCCGAGAATGACGAGGTAACACGTTATATCAATGCAAGATGGGTGTGTGCTCAAGAGGCAATGTGGAGAATATACAGGTTTGCGATGAATAAGATATGTCCAAAGATTCAACGATTGCATTTGCATCTCCCCAAACAAAATAGTGTCATGTTATATGAGCATCAAACAGTCAATGAGGTCTTGGCAAATGAAAACAATGCCAAAACGATGTTGACTGAGTACTTTGTTACAAATGCCTGTGATCCTATGGCTAGGAAGTGGTTGTATCGGGAGTTTCCCGAACATTATAAATGGGATAAAGCAATTATGAAATGGCAGAGAAGAAGAACCAAACAGAGGGTCATTGGTAGGGTGTATTCTGTACCCCCTATTGCAGCTGAAAGGTTTTTTTTGAGGCTTATACTTATGCATGTTAGGGGTGCCACTTCATATGAAGATTTGTTGACAGTTGACGGAAAACAATTTCGAACATTTAAAAGTGCAGCCGAGGCACGAGGGCTGTTGGAGAATGATAATAGCTTGAGGGCATGTATGGCCGAAGCAGCAACAAACAAGATGCCATCTGCTTTGAGAACTCTTTTTGGTAGCATACTGGTTTTTTGCAACTCGGTGGACACTAGAAAGCTGTGGGAGGAGTTCTTCAATGACATGGTCGAAGATTATGCAAGTTCAAGTGACACAAGCTCCGTATACTTATCGGATCGTCTTCTTAGAGAGTTGGGTCAAATGCTTCATCAACATGGCAAGCGTCTAAAAGATTATGATCTTCCAGCGATTGTGGGCATATTGGATGATAATTTACAGGTGTCTGATTTGATCGAAGAGGAGGTATCCATTCCGGTTTCCGAAGAAGATATGATGATTGTGGACAAGTTGAATGAAGATCAGTCAAGGCTTATGATGCAATTATGGGTGCCGTCCGAAGAAAAGAAAGCAGGGTATTCTTTGTTGATGGTCCAGGAGGTACCGGGAAGACGTTTCTCTACCGTGCTATTTTGTCGACCGTTAGAAGAAATGGTGGCATTGCCATAGCAACAGCTACGTCTGGAGTAGCAGCTACTATGTTACCTGGTGGAAGAACTGCACACTCAAGATTCAAGCTTCCATTCACCCCGGCTGCAACTTCTACATGTGACATCGCTAAAAATGACAAGTTGGCTGATCTTCTCCGTCAAGCTACCGTGATTATGTGGGATGAAGCTACCATGGCACATCGGTATTCTGTCGAGGCATTTGATACGACTATGAGAGATATAATTGGCAACGAGAAGCCGTTTGGTGGTAAGATTGTTATTATGGGAGGTGATTTCCGTCAGGTTCTGCCAGTTGTACCAAAAGCTTCAAGGGGGCAAATGGTTGATTCGTGTCTTACCAGGTCATCTCTGTGGAGACATGTAGAGGTTCTTCGTCTGAAGAAGAATATGCGTGCAGTGGGAGATACGTCTTATTCTGATTTCTTGATGCGAGTTGGTGATGGAAATGAACCTTCTTCGGCAAATGACATGATAAAGATGCCAGATGATATGGTGATACCCTGGACTGGTGAAGATTCAGTGTCCCAACTGATAGATGCTACCTTTCCCAACTTGGCAGATAATTCTGAGGATCAAGATTACTTGCTTAACCGGGCACTTATCACACCACTGAATGAGCATGTCGATAAGTTAAATGATCGAGTGGTTAGCATGTTTCCCGGATGAGAGTATACGTATTATTCATTTGATTCGGTGGAAGATGATTTCCAAAACCTCTATCTTCAAGAACAGTTGAACGGAATGGCCCCCGGTGGTTTACCTCCTCATGAGTTGAAATTGAAGCTAGGAGCACCCATTATGTTACTGAGGAATGTTAGTGCCAAGAACGGCTTATGCAATGGTACTAGGCTTATCATAAAGAAGTTCTTTCCAAATTGTATCGATGCAGTGATCCTGAGTGGGAATTCAGCGGGTAAGAGAGTATTTCTTCATAGGATGCCTATGAGCCCGCCAGAAAATCTTGAGATGCCGTTTAAGATGATTCGCAAGCAATTCCCTATACATATGTGCTTTGCATTCACCATCAACAAAGCACAAGGACAAACAATTGAAAACACCGGTATTTATCTTCCCGAGCATGTCTTCGATCATGGGCAATTGTATGTTGGGCTTTCAAGGGTGTTTCCAAAGAACAACACTAAAGTGTTAATCAAGAAAGGACGCGCGTTGCTAATAAAGTCGGAACATTCACCAAGAACGTTGTGTACAAAGAAGTTCTTACGTCGTCTTAGTTTAGGTAAACATCTTACGAATTAATATCGTCTGTAAAGTTCTTAATCGTTATAAATTTTTTTACTTAATGTTTTTCTCTTTTCCTCTATTATTTTAATTTTGGTTTTATCTTACATTTTGGTGTCTATTGTGTATGAGTTTTTCACTCGCTGAAATGTAAGTCGCATCTAATTGATTACAAGATATAAAATTGTAAAACAGTAACTTTTATTTTGAAGGCAGGTTTTTCGCCTTTTATTTTGAAGGCAGGTTTTTCGCCTTAGTATTATAGTTTGTTATCCCGTGAGTTTTGTAACGAAATGACATGCGGCAGGTGCATCGCACGTGCGTATTTACTAGTACTAATATAAAGAAAAGAGGTAATTGTTTGGTGAAGCCTTATTTTGGTGAAGCTTTTTCACATGACAATAATACCCCCATTAACTAAGTTTTTAGTTAATATTTGTATATTTACATGAATGCCATTGTTTTAAAAATAGATAAAAAAAAATTGAAACTTAGATATCTTTAAAAATACACATCGGATTTTTGCAAAATTAATATATTTGGAAAGCTTTTTAAATTATCTACGTAATGAGTACAAACAAGGATATTAAATTTTTATTTTAAGATTTTTTTCCATTATTATCAAATTTGGTGTTGTTAAAAGAATCCAATTCAAGCATGTGCATCGCCCATGTGGCCTTACTAGTATTGATGGATGAAACATTCATTCTCTGGTCCACCACTCACCGTGTTGTCCATTGATATTAAAAAAAAAAAAGAAGATTAACCAAAAGGATTATCAGCAGCATTACTAACGAGTTTTAATAAAAAAATTGAGCAAAAGAATAAAACAAAGCTAAAAGAAAAACGAACAGGAGGATGTTCACAGAACCGTTTCTTTTATGACTGCCTCCTTTTGTGATCATTCACAAACTCCAGTTAGATTCCATATGGCATAGTACCAACAACCGTTGGATGCATCAGTTGGTAGAACAACGTGCGTGATAACGTCTTGTGAAATAGAGAAAGACATAAGGAGCCAGAGTAGAGGGGAAAAGAGAGAGATTCTTATTGGTATGTGTATTTGACAAAAATTAGAGCCTCTATTTATAGGGATAGACACAAGGCATCTCAGTAATAAACGAAATTTACCCTAAATATTCTTAACATAATTACACGTTTATAACAAAAAATTGAATTATGAGAACAGAAAGCGTTCCGGTTCTCTAGCGCTAGTGCTGAACCTCAAGTGACACAGATTCGTACACATAACACAATCTAACCCCACACAATAGGATCAAACAAAAGTACTGGACAACATTAGAATTTTAGAAATGAAAAACTAACTCAATCCGATCCAAGAGAAGGGAAGAAGAAGAAATATTGATAATGGCAGCTCCAGCTGTGGAGGGCGCAGCAGTAAGTGCTCTACGTTCGGTTCTGCATCGAGTCTGGCAAGCATCTGAGAAATCAGGACGTAAGGCAGAACAGGTGAGAGTTGTAGGTGTAAGCAAGACAAAACCAGTGTCTCTCATTCGCCAACTTTATGATGCCGGTCACCGTTGTTTCGGTGAGAATTATGTTCAGGAAATCGTCGAGAAAGCTCCTCAGGTATATATTTATATATCCCCTTTACTTTATTCCTACATTTTAATTTGGATTTTTCAATCTAAATATTGATAAGCTGTTGAATTTCTGAAGCTTCCTCAAGATATTGAATGGCATTATATCGGGCATTTGCAGAGTAACAAAGTGAAATCTCTTCTGGGTATGTGAAATTTTCAATCTCTTGTTATGTTGTAACCTAGGGCTTACATTTTCAATTTAGCTTGATTTCGACGATTTATGCCGAATAGATTTGCAATTTGCTGCTGCAGATTGACTTTTCCCAACCAACCCACAAGAACTTAGGTTTAGTGTGTCAATCAAGTGTGCAGTAAATGTTCCACAAGAAAAATACACTATTAAATTGTAGGAAAAATAGTTTGTTTGATAAAGTATACCAATGCGTCTCATTTCCAGCTGCCTCGAATTCATAGGAAATGGTTAGGAAAAACGTTTTACAAGTGTTTTTTCATTGGAATTAAAACCCAACAGATTTCAACAGGCAAACAATTTTTAGAGTGCATGCATCAAATTAGCTCCAGGGTTCAGTGTGTTCAAATTAGACTAGGCAGGAGATGGTGCTCAGGGCTGTGCGAATATGCAGCAAAACCTCTAATTTTCTTTGGCATTCTTTCGAAAATAACAACATCCTTCTTCTACGTTCCAAGAAACTAGGAACATCAGCTTTCCATTACTGTACTTTTGAAATCTTTCTCAACCCAATTCTCAAAGTTGATTTTTACGCACATGATATCTGTTAGTGAGAACTTGTACTTATTCTTGTAGCCAGTTTCTCATGTGAACCGTGTCATGGCTGATTATTGCGACGATAACCCCTTGCTACAATATCATATTCACAAATATCTTTTTGCCCATTGTTAAACACCCATTCTTTTAAATTTGGACTACTAATTCAGAAGTACCATCATTTTTTTATGTTTCAGCTTTGTTTAAATTTCATAGCGTTGTAGTTTCAAAAATGGGCTGTATAAAGATGAGCTCCATCGTGTAATTCATTTTCAATGGAGTCCCATATTGCAGTCTGCCTTGGATCATTAAATGTTTAATGTCTCAGATAAATTAATGGTCTTATAGATACTGATTTGTATATTGTCTTTTTGCCACACTAGGATTATGATGCAAACTAACCTCTCTCCATACACAGCTGCAGTCCCCAATCTTGCCATGTTTGAGAGCGTAGATAATGAGAAGGTAAAATTAATCTATTATCTGTTTTACTTGAGAACCCTTTTGTTGTTGCATGTACGTCGGTGTATTACCGATGTTTTTGTAGGCCCTGAAGTTCTAATGACATTGTTGTGCCTTGAGTTTCTGTCTTTCTCTAAAAACTGTATGTGTTCAGATACCTCTAATTTATACCATGCCATAAGGCCTGTATCTTTGGTCAACTGTTAAAAGTTGAACTTAGTAGATGAGAATACATAAATGATGACTTGGGTAAAGACAGTACTTCATATGCATATATAATATGATTATGAGAATATTCAGCATATTAAATTAATTTACTTCAAATATCACTGCCAAGTTTATTACATCAGTATTTTCTGTATGAGCTAACTCTACATGTTTTGTTAAAGATGTCGAATTTCTTGCCTTGAATGTTTCAAAATTTATAAAACATTTTTCTTCCATTCAACATCAGGCCCCTCATTAGGTGCTCCATGGTCTCTGTGCTTCACAGATTGCAAATCATCTCGACCGATTCATTGGGAACACTGGAAGGGAGCCTTTGAAGGTTTTGGTTCAAGTGAATACAAGTGGCGAAGCATGTGAGTAACGATAAAAGATGTACAGATCCTCAAAAATCTATTAATATTTCAATAATTGTATTCTCCATGATTCCCTTGACATATAGCTATGATTCTTTACTGTTTTCCAGTTACGCTTCTCCATTATAGATGATTCAATATGTAGGAGGCAACTGGGTCAATTCAAGTGATCAGATATCATTTGAAGTAAAAATAGACAGCAAAGTATATTTTGACATAGTGGTTTTATGCTGACCAGATACAACTGATTGTCGATAGATTTTACTGTATAGGGTCAACTGACCATTAGCATATGTTTTAATGTTGTTTGATCAAGATTAATTATTTTCATTTCTGTGGTTTCTGTTGCAGCAAAATCTGGTGTTGAACCTTCAGATTGTGTAAATCTCGTCAAACATGTTAAGCTGGGGTGCCGTAACCTTGAGTTTTCTGGCCTGATGACAATAGGAATGCCAGACTATACATCAACTCCCGAGAACTTCAGGGTAATGATTCCAAAACGCAAACTAAATTACTAGCTTTATTGTTTTCATTAGTTTCCAATGCCTCACATAGATTCTCTACTGTTGAAACAGTCGTTAAAAAACTGCAGAATTGAGGTTTGCAAAGCACTTGGAATAACAGAAGAGCGCTGTGAGCTGTCCATGGGCATGTCTGGTGATTTTGAGCAAGCGGTATGGGTTAAACTGTTTTTTTTGAGAGTAAAGTTTTTCGTAGCTATTTGCGGAAAAGAGTGTGCTGAAGCACTTTCTTTTTCTATCTTCCATTTCTCAAAGGAAATATTGCATTACTATCTTAGCATAACGCATTTTGTTGTTTTCTAAAAAAAATATCATATCAGGGTACTCATGCTCCCAGTTTGGAGTGTATATTATTCAAATTCACATAACTAATGGCGCATGCTCATTCACTTGCTAGTTACAAAAGAAGGCTGAGTTTTCATCAAACATGTATTTCTTGTATTGTTGCCAGATAAATTCTACTGCATAATAACTAGTGGTACTTACTTTATCAGTCCCGGTGTCACACATTTCGGTTGTACAATTTCTGTCTAGTAGCTAATTCGTGTCCCTGCGAAGCTGAACTTATAGTACACATGATACATTATACAATTAGGTAAAATGTGGAGGTTGAAGAATATAATTTTCAAACTTTTTACGTAATCTGTATGTTGTTTTGACAGATTGAAATGGGAAGCACCAACGTGAGGATTGGATCAACCATTTTTGGACCAAGGGAGTATCCAAAGCAACAGGTACGCTAAGGTCGATGCTCATGTAAAACGTACATTTTTTATTCTAATTGTTTGCTCTGACTGAGTTTAACTCTTGAAACGCATACTACATGTAATACTGTAAATAGATTCTACATATATATCTTTACGTCTTTACCAGATGCATTCCAATTTTGTACACATTATAGCCATATTTATTCAGTTAAACCAACTATTTAGTAGCGCCTATCGTCATGCACATCCAACAAATACGATCCAGATAGAACAGAATGAGATGACAAACATGTGATCCATCCAAGTTCCAATAATATGCATCCTTGGATGTGCCTACGGAGAAATTTCTACAATAGCCATTTAAAACACCATGTATTGCACATCTAGAACATTCGGAAAATGTCCTCGAACATTTGGTAGTTGAAGAATTACTGGGCCCATCTTTTGGAAAGTATATTTCTCCTAATGTTTCCTTCTGCAGGCTTTCAACCTTCGGTCCATATGATAATGATATGATAATATCCACTGCAAACGCCATAAGTTCATGTCATACGTCACTCATTTATCCTAGGCTAATGAGATATTTGCACAACTTGATGCCATAACTCTAAGATCTTATTACACAGATACTTTCACTAAACATTTTATGCGGTTTAATCAAAATTTTCTGGTATTGCACAGATCAGAAAACCAATTTGATTTCAAAACTTTAATGGGAGAGGTCTGCTGACAAACTTAATCTCACACTATGTCATAATCTTGACACTATTTTTTTATTAAACACAAATGATAAAAGATTAGAAGAGGATTTTTTTTTTTTTTAGAAGAGGATTTTTTTTTTTTTGTTCCATGTTCTTTTTAAAGTGTTTTACATTTCTATATAAAATGAGCACAACAGGAGATGTAAAATAGATAGCAGGAGATAAAGCCTGTCATGTATCCTCTTCTATTGAGTCCTTGCCCTGGTACAGAAAAATTTCAATATGGATATGCTTGAAAAAGGCTGTCTAGGAGCCTTTAAAAGTAGTGTCTTTGTCTTAGGTAAAAGGCTAGAGAAAGATGAACTTTGAAGCTGGTTTCAACTTTCTACTCGCTGAGTAGGACAAGTGAAGCTATCTGACAAAGTTTGGCAAACCCATTTCTTTGATCAATCCCCTATAATTGACCAACGATATTTATGTACTTTTGAAGATGGGAAGGGGTAGTTTGAGTATGTGAATGGTCCCCTTGGCATCAGAAGTTACTGGCAAGTCTCAAGGACAGATTAGAAACATTGTTATGCTCTATATGATGACTGGCTCAAGTGATAGTAACATGCATCTAGCCACTGGATACCTCTACATCCAGAAATTAACTTTTAAATGAGATGTTAAATTCAGATTCTAGCACCATTTTTCGGGTAAAACAACCTCTTAAAAGGCAGATGGAGTACATTCAAGGCCAATTCATTAGTAAATGAGTTGATATTTATGCTGTTTGATAATGTTTAATGGTGAAAGTAATAATATTTTATTACCTCTATTTCTGGAAAAGAGATTATCACTTTTTTTAGATAATTAATAGGGGGAAAGCCACTTTTACTAAGGGGAATGCTGAATTTGGGTGGATTTAAAAAAAAAAATCTCTATTGTTCTCCCTATTTGGTAAAGCTAGCCGCTAGATACTGATACATGTGTATCTTCCTCTCCCTGGGAACTAGTGATCCTCAAGACGAATTGAGGATAGAATCCTATATTAGGAAGGATTCCTTGTTTAGGATAAATTCCTAGTTTAGGAAGGAGTATTGTTTTGAGCAGTATTCTTAGTTTAGGTAATATACCTAGAAAAAGAATTAGTCCTACAAAAGGAAATAGATTCCTAAGAGGTTTGGGAAACCAAACGAATCCTATAAATAGGGATGTTTAGCTCATAACTAAACACATCTAGTTAGTGTGTTCTTGATATAGACGCACCTACAGATACTAGGCACAGAAAACCTAGAGAAAGCTTACGACAATACTTGTGCAAGCTTAGCAAACAGTTTAAGGTTATAATCCACTGTTTAGAGAAGATTGTGAGCGTAACAAAGAGAGAATTGTAATCGTTTTCTTGTTCATAATCTAAGAGAAGATATTTTCTTCGAATTATTACTTGTGTTCCGTTTTCTAAGTTCTCGTCTATTATTATTCTGAATTTCGCCTCTATATTAATAGTCACCAAGGTACAGAGATCAATACGTATCAAAGCAGGTTAGTTTTTAGGGTAAATCCCTGTGGTTTATGGTTTTCACTAGATCTCTCTACAAAAAGCTTGGTGAGGTACTCGAGAAGTTGGAAGACGTTAAGAAAACAAGGGGATCAAGGATGACAAAGTCAGATGGTGATCCTAAGGAAGGCGAACCACAAACTATGGAAGAAAAGGTGGCTACGCCTGCAGACAGATATGAAGTCAATTCAAGTTACCCTTCGGGAACCGAGTGAATGTATTCGTTTTCATACACTCAAGCCGAAGACGAAGAAAAGGTTACACCTTCATCTGAAGCTTCGGAAAAAGATGATTCTGAAGAAGACGATTCAGAAGAAGAAGAAGAAGAGGAAGAAGATGAGGAGGAAGAAAAGAAGAAAGAGTTTCTTAAAAGTCCTACATCAACTAAACCTCATGGTAAGAATCTGAAAATTGATTTTCGTGTTGATATTCCACTTTACGATGGAGTGTCGATGTAGAAAAATTAGATGATTGGATTGAACGTCTAGAGACGTATTTCTCTTTCTTTGAATATGGTTCAAAGGAAAAGATTGCTTTCGCGGCATTGAAGCTACAAAAGCATGCTCTAACCTCGGTGGAAAGCTTATCAAAGACAAAACCTTGGTAAAGGAGTATTGTCGTGGAAAAGATTCAAGGCGCTTGTAAGGAAACAATTTTATCCTAGTTGGCTACCTTGAGGAGAGATAGTTCAAGTGGTACAACTTGAAGCGAGACTTACAACTAAACCGTACAAGAATATACTTCTGTGATTTCAGAATCAAGCTATGATTTTGGACTTAGACCGGGGGATTATGTTATCTACATGAAATATATTTCCTGGTTCCATGAGTATATACTAAGGAGTTGAAGATGTTTTCGGTGGATACTATCTCCGAAGCAAGTATAAAAGCTAATGCCATTGAGGGCGGCTTAAGAAATCGATTCAAAGGGAAATACTAAGGTGAAATCTGGAGGTACCACTATGAAAGGAGGTGAAAGGAGCAAAGAAGAAGGGAAGTCTAGTGACAAGGAAGGTTTGTCTTGCACCCATTGCAAGCAAACATGTCACATTGTCGACAAGTGTTGGGTTAAGAACCCTCATCTAAAGCCCAAAGGGTTGCAGAGGAAAGAAGCCAAGAAGGCGGACTAGTCGCTCAAACTCCAAAAGAAGTCCACGGACTAACGGAACCCAATTCAAAGCTTTCTCTTATGACGGGGGCAAAAGAAAGACCTTCAAAAGATTATCTTAGGGAGCAACTCTTCACAAAGAAGATGCAAGTCAAAACTTCATTAGTTGATGTTGTTATTGACCCGGGAAGTCAGAAGAATTTGCTTTCAAATTCTTTGGTGCAGAAGTTAGGTTTGAAGAATTTCAAACATCCAAAACCATACCCTTTAGGATGGCTTCAAAAGGAAGGGGGCTTACAAGTTTCACAGCAGTGCACGTTCAAATTTGCTCTAGATGAGTCATATATTGACGAAGTTACATGCGACGTAGTTCCTTTGGATGTTTGTCAGGTGGTACTAGGTAGTCCTTACCTATGGGATATAGATGCAACTCTACACATGAGGGAACAAAAGTACACCTTTACCAAAGATGGAGAAAGTTTTGTGATTCGGGCTATTGATTCTCCTCTTGAGGGAGCAAGTTTGATCACAGCCACTCAGGCTAAGCGGTTGGTGAATGCTAGCACAAAGTTCATTCTCCTTGTGATCCGTTCTCTTGAGGAGAAGTCGAGTATAGTTTGTTTGTCATCCTTGACTGCACAACAAAAAGAAGACATAAGAAGGTTAAGTATGTTTGAACCACCATTACTAGATGATGATGGAGATGACAAGATGATCTTGCCACATGTGGAAGACTCGTGGTTTGATAAAGAAGAATCACTCGAAGAAAATTGCAATATGGAGCGAAGAGCGACAAAGACACGCAAGGAAGAGAATGAGACCTTCCTAAGTAGATATCAAGGTCAAGTTCCAGGCAAGGAGAGATGGTTCAGCAGGATGAAAGGAACTCACGAGTTCCCTAACCTACAAATATAACTTTCACAGGAGTTCAAGTTCTTGAGGGGTGGCGCATGATACATGTGTATCTTCCTCTCTCTGGGAACTAGTGATCCTCAATACGAATTGAGGATAGAATCCTATATTAGGAAGGATTCTTTGTTTAGGATAAATTCCTATTAGGAAGGAGTATTGTTTTGAGCAGTATTCTTAGTTTAGGTAATATACCTAGAAAAGGAATTAGTCCTACAAAAGGAAATAGATTCCTAAGAGGTTTGGGAAACCAAACGAATCCTATAAATAGGGATGTTTAGCTCATAACTAAACACATCTAGTTAGTGTGTTCTTGATATAGACGCACCTACAGATACTAGGCACAGAAAACCTAGAGAAAGCTTACGACAATACTTGTGCAAGCTTAGCAAACAGTTTAAGGTTAATCCATTGTTTAGAGAAGATTGTGAGCGTAACAAAGAGAGAATTGTAATCGTTTTCTTGTTCATAATCTAAGAGAAGATATTTTCTTCGAATTATTACTTGTGTTCCGTTTTTTAAGTTTCTCGTCTATTATTATTCTGAATTCCGCCTCTATATTAATAGTCACCAAGGTACAGAGATCAATACGTATCAGATACTAGCTTGTTAGAGCCATATTATATGTTGGGAAGACTTTATATGAATCACTAGAATTTAGATAACAAACAAACGAATCAATATTAGTGTGTTTTGTGTTTCTATCATAACATCGATTGACATTTATCTAGAATGACCATAGTTATTTTGGAGGGTCCTTCACTCATTTCTATTATGAGTGGCAATGACAATGATGTATTTTTCACCCGAACAATAGAGAACTTGAATTAGGGAGCTTTAGGAAATACTGATCATGTTTCATATATTTAAATTTCAAACTGTTTCACTTTTTTTTTTCTCTTTTCTGTAATGGACTAAAATTAATATATTATGCAAATAATCCATTTTAAAAAGAACAATGGAAATGATTACGTTCTATAAGTTGGGATGCAAACGTGTCCGATGGAAAAGGGGCAGTCACGCGCTTTAATTTCTGGCTTGCACAATTCTAGATACAAATGATCGAAATTGTATCAAAAGTTAAAATTAAAAAGCAAGTGCTTTTTTTTTTTTTTTTTTTTTTTTTTCTAAATCCACCCCAAATTCAGTTTTCCTCCTAGTAAAAGTGGCTTTCCCCTATTAATTACCTTTTTTTTATTTTAATCTAAAAATAGACCAAATTAAAAAAATAATAGTATCTCTTTTCGAGAAACAGATAGAATAATAGACAAATCTCTAAATCATACTAGTAGATAAATCTTGTGGATCAACTAAAAAAGCATCATAAAAAAGCCTACCCATGAGCTAAAAGTTAGAACTTTGAACTCTCATAGTTGAGGTAAGAAATTCGAATCTCTTACTCCCAAATGAATTCTCCTTTGCTTGGTTGTAGGTAGCCCTCGGAGTTGTTCATGGCCATTTGTAGCCGGTAGTTAAACATGCCTCTCAGCTGTAAATCCATGCCAATGATGTAATCAAAGTAAATAACATCAATAACCAGCCTCAATGAAAAATTCTCAGCATCCTTATCCACCGAGGAAAGATAAGTTCCAACATCCTAATGTTGGACGGTAACACCCACTAGCAAGTTTCAACTTTCAACATCTACCCCATGACCTTTATACTCTTACAAGTTTCAGCAGTAGGAATCAAAGGCCGCATTAGTTCTCAGTAAAATTTTCAGACGCGCAAGATTGACACAAAAAAGTACGGTTTGCAAAAGTTCTATCCACTTGATCGACCAAAATTTTGCTAGAATCAATGGGAAAATATTTCTTTAGGGACCTAGCTAGTTCATCTCCTAATATGGCCTTTCAGTATACCACCAAACTACCAAAGACAGTCTCTTTCAAAATCTTTGGCGTGCTAAACGGAATTATCTGTATATTCCATTTCCACATCCTCAAGTCAAACTTGAGCCTACATCCCCCATGAAAATTCTCTGTATATATATACCATATCCGCCCATTTGTATCTCCATCCTTTCTATTAACTCCATATTTCTTTCTTCTTGTACGCTTTCATACCTCTTCCTTGTCTGACCCTTTTCCTCCTAAACCTTATTCAAACCTCAATTCGTGATATCTCTATGTTCATCACCATGAAGAGACTAATGAAGATATTGATCATACTGACTATTATGGTCATGATTTCAGTCATTGCCGTCACCAGTGAAATGCCAATGAGAAGACAAGAAGGTAATTACAATGCTGCAGCTGATGAATATTATGCAGCCAGGCTAGCAACTTCTCTTAAGTACTTCGAAATGGAAAAAACTGATAATGCCCAAAAATGCTTACAAGGTGTAAGTAAGATCCTTGGCAATCATAAGCCGAAGCTTCCACCAAGAAGATTTCCATTAACATGTCAAAATAACCCTATGATTTGCAAGAACGCTAAAAAGGGAACTCCACCGGGAACTAATCAATGTTGTATGAAAAAATGTGTGAATATCTTGGAAGATAAAAATAATTGCGGTAGGTGTGGCCATAAATGTAAGTACCCGAAAACATGTTGCCAAGGGAAATGCATTAATCCTTCTCATAACCCTAAACACTGTGGTTCATGCAATAATCGGTGCAACAAAGGAGCACATTGTTCTCTTGGTCGCTGCAAAAAAGATATTTTTAATGTAACTTAATAACCAGTGCATTTTTATTTGAGGCATATCAATAAATATTTTATTTACAGTATACTTGATTGACACACTAAACTTAAGTTTTTGAGGGTTGGTGGGGAGTTCAATAAGTTGCTGAGAAACATGTAATATTATTGAAAACAGAATCGATAGATTTTAAGGAGACATTTGTTTTTTATAGACAATCATAAGGCTGTAGTATTATTACAACAAATACATAAAGTCAAGTCAACTGATGTTGACTTGACACAGAACCTTTACACACACTGTCTAATACACCTCCCTCCAACTGTTAAAAGCTAACAACAATAACAGTTTGCAGAGAACATAGTAGAAAGAAACACTAAGTAATTGCGGAAGTAGTTGAAGAAATAGTCTGGAAACTGGTAGAATAATCTGAAGAAGTATGCTTCAATCTTATATCCATCAAACACTGCAACAACCTGGAGAAGGTAGGAAAACAAAGACCCTTGGTGAAGATATCAGCTAGTTGGCCTTCACTAGAAACATGTTGAACTTGCAGAAATCCATTCTCCACCAATTCTCTAACAGTATGGTATTGTATCTCTATATGCTTTGTAATATCACATAGAAGTATTGTTGGAGTTAAAACATAAACATGCAACTCAGATAATAAATCAACAAGCCATTTTAATTCTGCAGAAGCAATAGATAAGCACTTATACTCAGCCTCAGTTGAAGACTTAGAAACAGTAGGCTGTTTCTTTGAAGACCATGAAACTAAATTGGAACCCAAGAAAACCTGCATACCCTGAAGTTGATCTCCTTGTATCTAGACAACCTGCCCAATTTGAATCTGTATAAGCTTTCAAAGTCTGCAAACTGTCTTTTCTTAAAGTAATACCTAGACTAATTGTACCCTTCAAGTATCTAAGAATTCTCTTTACTAGCTGTAAATGCACATCTATTGGTGAATGCATAAATTGTGACACATAATTCACTCCAAAACAGATATCTGGTCTAGTAATAGTTAGTGTTAGAGCATTACTCGGTCGAACTCACAAGTGTTGCTATCTCAAGCTTGTTGTCAAATTTAGTTGTCAAAACTGTATCTTGACTTCTAGTCTACATTTAGTCAGGTCTCGGATTAGGATAGAAGTGTGTGGTTGATAATCGGATATCACTGCGTTCTATCATTTGAAGGCGAAGATCAACATGAGCTTTGGAGATCTTCAATATCAAAAGGTAAGTGAAGACTGAACCACCTATTTCTCAAGTTTTCGTCTTTCTATCAATGAGATCACATGACTTAATTAGACACTACATGCATAAGAAAATTTCGAGTCAAGTTTATCTTGAATGTTGTTCTCAAAATATGACTATTTATGCTTAAGAACATTTGTTCATACTTGATGAATTTGGTTAAGAAAAATTTATTGTTCATGACTTAAATTATGATTCAAGATTTAATCATTTGAAAATAGCCTAGAACACTGATATGTGTTATTGATGTTATTCGAGAATGTTTCGAATTGATTTTTAGAGAGATATAGAACTACTGTTAACTGGATACAAAGGCGATGCATAAGTTCACATCTTGGAGAATCTGTTATAAGTCCGAAGCCATGATATACGTACCAAATACACATACCGGCATAACTATAATTCGGAAGCGACTTTGTGGTACGCAAACCCGTTATCTATACCACAAAAAGTCTGTGACTCTTGAACCAGGAATGGTTTGCAAACCAGAAAAGATCTGTTGGTTTTAAAACCAAAAACGGTACGCATACCTAGTATGCGAACCATAAAAGATCTGTGAGTTCCTGAACTCATTTTTTGTCTTAAGTGTATCCATACCCGGTACACGTACCATGACAAATACCTTCATGAACAGGTACAATAAACGTACTTACCCTGTCAAATACTTTCAGATGCATCAGAATTATTTCTATGAGATAATTGGCATTTGAACAACTCTCAAAAAATACTATCTAGACATTTGTGATCATATGTGTGATTCAAGAAAAGTCTTAAAGTGTTATATGAAAATGGTTGAGCATATAGTTCGATTGGCTAATTTCAGCTAACCTACATGAACATGTCATTATACACGGTTCGGTTATGGTCCATCCTAACCATATTGTATATTATATTATGTTAATCTCAAGTCAAGTTTTTTTCATCTAACGATGATTATTGATTGCTTGGTTTCAAAGCTATCTTAGCTTAAACCTAAAGCAACCTTGATCTTGAAAGTCTATAAAAGGAGAACCTCAAACAACTGAGATTTTGAATCCACGACACTATCCTTGTGTGTCCTAGTTGTAAACTAAAGTCGTCCCTTCCTTCAAACCCTACTAGGGTTTAGCGACTAAAAGACTTCACCTAGGGATTTGTGAAGCCATGTCCAACTATCTTTATCTTGATAGTTTGTGTATCCTGATCTTGTTTTGATTAGTGAGCTTGCTCCGACAAACAAGATAGATATATATAAATCACAAAGTATCTTCATCTTAGACTTTGTGATTCAACAAGTTTTGACTTGTGAAGTGAATAATAATCTAGGCCGCTCTTCGGGAGTTATAAGACCGAATTTTGAGGTTTGCAAGACTTTGTCTATTGCAATCGATTTCCTATCTCACCTTGATCTTTGATCAGAACGGAAATCACAAATAAGCTTATCTGTGGGAGGCAGATTGGTTTAAAGTCTCCAATTGAGTACGTTAGGCTTATCCAGTTGAAGCAACTCTTAGGCTATAAAGGACGTTAGCTAAGGGAATCAATTGCGCGGAGTCCTGCTGGGATTCATGAGGCGTAAGGAGCGCGACTGTAACTGAATTTCTGTGACAGTTTAATTCGGTCTCAACTACATTCTAGTCCAAAATTCTGATAGTATGCTAGTGCCTGTATGGTCTTAATACAGTTTGGTGTTCAAATCTGGACTAGGTCCCGGGTTTTTATGTATTTGCGGTTTCCTCGTTAACAAAATTCCGGTGTCTGTGTTATTTTTTTTGCGTAATATATTGTTTATCTTTATAATTAAAGTATCATAGGTTGTACGTTAATCAATCAAAGTAGACATATCCATCCTTGTTGGATACAACTTGATTGATTCTTGGATATTGATCTTTGGAATCGTCCAAGTACTCTCACACATAATCAGGTTCACGGATTTGCTTCTGTTAACTATCTGATTGTGAGAGAAAGAGATATAAGCTCTTCATATAATTCCTTGATTGAGATTCATTAAGTTGAACTATCGGAATCGTAATCTTAAGAAAAAGTTGGTGGTGTATTTTGGTACCCCCACGTGTTTAGTTAGGCATTTTAAACTGCCTAGAATAGTTCTATATTCACATGCATTCTGCAATTTTGTACCATCATGAACAGAAACTCTTGCACCCTTAACAACTGGTGTATCACAGGGTTTACTATCAATCATATTTGCTTTAGATAATAACTCTAAAGTGTACTTCTTCTTTGTCAAGACAATGGAATCGGGAATTCCTAACGACTTCAATTCCAAGAAAGTAACCAAATCTCACTACACCATTTTCCCGAATCGTAACGGTTTTTGAGCGTTACGAAATGGGGTTGTAACGGTTCTCAAACGTTACGAAACACGGTGCTACAATGTTTTTGTAACGGCCCACTAGCCGTTACGAATTTTTTTTGTAACGGCTCTTGTAACGGACATCGGCCATTACTACGTGGCACTGTCGTAACATGCACGAGCCGTTATGAATTTATTTTGTAACATTATATTGTAACCGCAGGAAGCCATTACGAATTTTTTTATGTGAAAAAATTATCGCCGGTCAACATTGACTGGTCAAAATCAGTCAACAACGACCAATTATGACCAGTCAATGTTGACCTCACCTCATCACCGGCAAGAAATACGCCTAATTCCAAATACCTACATACACTTTTCATTTCATCCTCCATAGTCAACAATATTTTCTTAAATCAAATTCATTACACAATTAATCAATTCATATCACATTCAAATCAACATATAAAAAAATATAAATTCTCCTAAGTACTTTTTTTTTGTTAAGTATCAAAATACTAAGGGAACACATACAAACTTACTAAGTTCAGTTCATAGAAACTTCCTATGTTCACAGATTCTTCTAACTTAGAAAATACATAGAAACTTACAGCTGATTGCAAAATGCTTCCCAACCTAATGACCGCCTTGTTCTCCAACCTTTCTGCTCCAAACTTGCGTGAGCATCCTTCAATTAACATGCGAACACAAAAATAAAATACTTAGATATTGGAAGTATGCACGGAAAAACTAGAGGGGAGAAGTAATGAGATTATCTGCAAAGGAAGTAAGAGAACTAAAATTACTCCTACGGAGATTGCTAAAGCCTTTCATAAGTGTGTCTTACCAAGCATAACGAGCATCCACCACCAACTTCGAGTTACTCGTTTCAAAGAACTCGTATACATCAACTCCTTCAAGAGATTGGATGCAAGATCAACTCCGCACCGAGAAATTGGATGCAAGATCAACTTGCACCGAGAAATTTTTTCGGATCACAAAACCAAGTTATATATTTTTTACTTGTAACAAATAAAATTTTTTGGATAGTAAAGTAAGATCATAATACAACCTCGACAAGGAGGACAAAATCCCCTTCAAACCGAATAAAACCAATAGTATATGCTAAAGAGTATACCTTCCTTGACTCGGGGTGCTACGGATACAACATTTGTCTCAGAGCGAGTGCTTTTTCCTGTTGCGCCAACAACCTTGTCCTTTTTCAGTTTCTTAGCTAGGCCAAGTCAGTTGAATGTCCAACATCAGATTATGTGGTTCTTTATCAACAACAACCCCTAGACAAGAACAATAAATGAGATATACAAGGAAAAAAAGAAGAAGGTTTTAGAGTAATAGAGAACCAGTGAAAGAAAGAAGCCCAAAAATTGCTCCAACAACATTGTTTATATTCTTGATTACTTTTTTGAACTAGCAAGATATAACTTCCCAGTGAGCATTAGGCCACCTTTTATAACTCTGTTCTACCCGTTGTAATCATACATAAAAGTCTAACATCAGGATAATAAGGTCAGAAAAAATCAATCATCACCCCTAGATCATATATAATTTCCATTTCTTTACATGTAATGTTGTATTTCTTCATTTCAAGAATATAGAAACAGTCCTAGATTGTCATTAGCCTCAAGCAACTACTACAAATGTAACATTTATTTGCATGAACTACATAAAAGAAAGTATTTAGTTCGACAAATACAATTTCAATTTACAAAGATGCACCCAAGTTCATAATGAAAAGCAAAATCATTTTTGTAGGTTAAGTGTCTCACCCCCCAATGTATTTCTTTCTCATTCATCAGTTTGGATGTATCCTGGCTGATTCCAATTAGAGTTACTACCTCCGTTTCATCAGAATATCGAGCTTGGTTGTCCAGGAGAAACGCCAAATGACCATGAATTAAGTATTGGCATGAAAGTGAAGCATCTCCAAATTGAACCAAGGATATGTTAAAATGAACACATTACAAAATTAATTCAACAGTAGAAGAGTGGTACCTTGAAAGTTATATGCTCATTGATTATTCCAAACATTTTCGAGGACTAGGTCTGCAGATATTGCACCAAAGACTCATGAATAGAATTTCTACTTATATCAAACACTCTTATGGAAAACCCACAACCACACACTTCTTCAGGTATGACCTTCAATTGAAGAGAAATAGGAGATCAGAGGAATTCAAAACTATAAATTAGTAATCACTTTTTTTTGCAAGAATTTCAATTCAGAGCAAGAAACTTTTGGGTAAAACCTATACGCATAAATCTACAAGTTAACAATTAACAAGGGTCTCCAAACATACCTCGTTGATGACCTCATTAACCAATTATTTGGCATATTCTATCTGTTCAAGAGTGCCGTCGATATACACAGTTCTTTCTGTTGAGGTATCACCAGGTGGCGGATGCAATGGTATCACCTAGTTAATAATAATAGCATAACAATTTCTTTAGAACCATATGCAAACATAGGGTGCCAAATACACTGGTTTATAAAGTTGAATGAGAAAATGCAAGGAAAACAAAACCTGGATACGAGCGCCAGAGCTAGCTTGCATTTATTTTATGGTATCACCTCCTTTACCAATGACCAAACCAACCTGATAAACCAAAATTCATCAAATAAATGTCCAAGTGAAACTAATAGTTACACAAGATCTGCAACTTTTGTTTGCCTTATTGTTCGCAACTTTCATTTGGTATTGCACAGCTCCAGGTTGCCCTGTGAATAGGGCTGTCAATGGGTCCGGTTCCTCCCGTGTATCGTGCTACCCGGAACCGGACCCTATTATTTTTTTCGGTTCCGGGTCCCAACGGTTCTGGGTTCGGTTTCTATATTAGTTGGCCCAGAACCGGACCCTATTAAATAGCCGGGTAAGCACCGGTTCCGGGTATTAAACGGGTAATTCACGAGTGTTTTATTTTTAAATAGGTAATTCATTTTTGGTTTTACACCACTGCTGCTGCTGAATACACGTGATGGTGTTACCAGTTTCCTCTTTTTATGCATGTCCAAGTTGATTTTCCCCCTCCACAAATGCCATTTGAATGGCTTGTTCAATTGGTCCCTCCACTAAAAAAGGGCATTCTTCATTCGTTTATCTCTTTGTGCTCATGCGAGAACAAATGTTAATCTATACTTGTGTGTTGTCTCATGGAAGATTTCCTTATAAAAAGAAGTTCCATCCGGTCTTTGCTCAACAATCAACACGGTTGGCCGAGATTGATCCAAAAGAAGTCATAAACAATATAATTAAATGGACGTATAAGATCATAAAACAGATTAATATCATTCAAGACATGATTTTTCTTAATCTTTGATATTAAATGATTTTTACTTGAACAAGAGTTTTAGCCTAAAACAACCAATCAAAGTCCGTGAACCAATCAAAGTCCAGGATTTTGGCGGAAGAGAGAGTAGGCTTTAAGCTAGAAAGGCAAAGAAATTAAGCTCGAAGAGGTTTTAGAGTGGGATATCTCCTAATATCTATTTATGCCGACAAAAAATGATGCTAAACCAAGATTATCACCGCTCATGATTTTTTATTAGGTTCTATACAAAATTGAAACATCGGGTACCCGACGGGTATTACCGTTTGGACCCGTTAAGATTTACGGACACCCAGTCCAATTGGAATGGGAAGTAATTACCCGTCGGTTCCTAAGTTGTTAATGGGTCCAACTTTAGGACCCCGGAACTCACCTCCGATTTCGGACCCGTTTTTACCTTAAGCGAGCACTGGTCCTTAAACACAAAAGGTTTAAGCCTAGAGTAAATATATAAAATTTACTGAACCTAAAACTTATAGTTGTCCGATTTCTTTGTAATGGGTACCCATTGACTTCCATGACCTCTACTGTGAACCTTCGAGGAATAGCACTTCACCCCACAACAAAAGGAAACGACTCCTCCTTCGTTATCAAAACTTTTTATCACCACCATCCTGGCATCGTAATTGATTATAATGTTAATAGGCATACAAATCAAGTTTCAAAACAATAGCACCATTCTAAATCTTAATGTGTCTAAACCGCTCAAAACCAGATCGGGACATGTTTTGAGCACTTGCAACATTTTTAACATCGTGCACACTCAAACCAACTCGACATATAATCATTTTCAACTGCTAGCACACATCTTTTTTGGTTATGGATTTGCTGCCTATGTAGTCGCAAATACACAAAGCTAATTTTAACAGTTTATGTTGTGTGGATGCTCACATATATATAAGGAAATGCTCGATTAAGTACTATATATATTTATCTAGGCATCATTATAGACTTCAACTGCTATGGATTCAAGTTTACTTCATCAAGATTTGATCTTAGAAAACACTTTTGTGGTGCCAATTATATCTGCTAAGCTGAATATGAGGAGACTACTTTGTCCATATGAGTTCAGCTAAAAAGAACTCAAACAAGTTACACTTCCAACAATTGGCAATTGAAACAAAAAAACAATGTAGTACCTCAGCGAGAGCTTCGTTAATCAACTCACTGAGCTCATCAATCTGATCGGGAGTACCCATAAGTTCAACCCCTTGAGTTGGAGCATTACGGTCGACTTCCATGCCTCTAGTAATCAATCTTAGCTCCCGACATAAGTCAAGATTCTTAATCTTATCACCACCTCTACCAATTATAACACCAACCTTTCCATTCGGAATCTCAATTTTCTTACTTCCACCTTGAAAAGAACCATATGAAGCCGGTACCAAAGAATACATATTCATACCACTTTGCCAAAAATTTGCATTTGCCGAGGTTGCTGTTACATCCATAATCAGAGCACCAAACGAAAATTCCACTAATTAAATCTCAGTAATAAAGATCCCTAGAGAGCTTGAGAGCTCTAGGGAGACAGAGAGAGGGGGAGGGAGGGAGTTACCATTAGGTTCATCGTTGTATCCATTGCCGCTTTCGATACGAGGACGTTTAGCTTCAAACAGAATTAAAAATTCGAGCAAAATGATTCAAATCAAACCCTAATTAAATATAGCTTCGTCTGCAGGAATCAAACCCAACTCTAAGAATTTCAATACCAAATCAAACGAGTAGCAAGAAACCCTAAAATCGATTGAGATACTCAAACCCTAAAATCTAATTTACAAACCGAAATCCTACGAGATGATAAATACTTACGAGAGATCTGTGAAATCGAAAACATAAACTCGCTTAACAGACGATTGAAGATCAATTCTTCAAAGATCAGATGATTTTAATAGATTAGATAAAACCCTAAAACTGGTGATGATAAAACTGAAATCGAAACCCTAAACTGATGATGGTGATTAAAGAACTGAAATCTTCAGTTGAGAATAACTAAAATCAGATGGGTTAATATGCACATCTGAATATTCAGGAGGAAGAGAAGAGAAATGGGTTTACTCGATGAGAACGGGGAGAAAAAAAGAGAGAGAAAGGGAAAAGAGAAATGCAGTTTACTCGATGAGAAGGGGGAGAAAATCATATCTTCAAGGGTGAAATTATCCTTAGTGTAATTCATGTTGGGTGGAAAAAATGGCACACTACCAATGGCACACGCGCAAATACACCATTACCCGACTCTAGTGTGACCAAGCGTGTGAGTAGCACGCGTAAAAAATTAGACTGTTACGATTCGTAACGGCTGATATCTGTTACGAATCATTAAAAAAATTCGTAACGGCTTCAACATGTTACAACCAGGTTGTAACGGCTTTTTGTAACAGAAAAATTCGTAACGGCTGATGGGCCGTTACGAATTTTAGTTGCGAATCCGGAAAAATGGTGTAGTGTCTCCTAGTTCTTTCATAACAAACTCTTTCTTAAGAGAACCAATTAAAGCATCAATCATTGCAGAAGAGCTACCAGTCAGCAAAATGTCATCAACATATAACAATAAAACAAGCATTCCATGTTAAGAAGAGAATACAAACATTGAATTATTTGATATGAACTTCTTGAAACCATAAGAAATAAGAAAATAACTAAACCTGTGAAACCAATGCTTAGAAGCTTGTTTCAACCCACACAAACTTTTCTTTAGATGACAAACATAATGTGAAGGATAATTAGGATTAATAAAACCTTGCAGCTGTGACATGTAGACATCTTCATCTAAAAATCCATGCAAAAATGCATTACTGAAATCTAATTGTCTTATTTTCCAATTATATGTAATAGCCATACATAAAACAACTCTCACAATTGTAGACTTCACAATTGGACTAAAAGTTTTATTACAATCAATACCATCCTGTTGATCATGCCCTTTAGCAACTAATCTAGATTTAAATCTGTCAATTGTACCATCTGACTTCAAGAAACAACCAAATTTCCCTAGCTGCAGATAAACCCAAAACATCTCTAGAGACATATATAAGGTGTAAAACTAGCCTTCAAACAACTCATAACAAAAGAATCTACCTTCTTCCTGTAAACCCATTTAGGATTGATAACAAAAACTTCATTCACAATTATACTCTTAACAGGTTATATCTCATCACCATTAACATATCCACAAAGATCAGTAGATACTAGTATTAATTCAAACTGGTCACGCCATGACAAGAAATTTGTTGAATCTAATTTTGAAGAAACAAAATTCGCAATTTTTGGAAAAGGTAATGAAAAATTCGGAGTATTACCATCTGGAGCAGCGGAATTAGAAGTGGAAGCCATAATTCGTCTTGTTTGATAAACTATCACTGTCATGAAAACACCAAATCAAAGAATTGATGAAGATGATCAAAAAATATGATCTGAATTTTTGTTCTTGTAAAGTTTGGCCTGGAAAATAGGTACAAAATTGAATGACAATTAAAAGATTATTGTAAAAGGTTGTTTTTATGCTCTGACTAAAAAAATTGTTCAGAATTGAATCGAACCAACTGAAACCATGAGAAACATGTAATATTATTGAAAACAAAATCGATAGTTCTTACAGGAGAGAGATATGTCTTTTATAGACAATCATGAGGATGTAGTATTATTACAGCAAATACAGAAAGTCAAGCCAGCTAATGTTGACTTGACACACAACTGTCACACCCACACACTGTCTAATAGTAGCAACAAATTTCAAATATATTGGCATAAATCGAATGATGATCAAAATATTCTCAAAAATGCAAACCCCAGGAAACAAATCTGATTACAAACTCTCCATAACAAAAATTACATATTAATAATTTTGATTGAGAATCCAAACAAAGTAGACAAGGAAAAGAGGATATACCTGAGGAGCTTTCTCGACAATTTTATGATCTTAGTTCTCGTCGAAACAGCAGTGACCAGTATCATAAAGTTGGCGAAAGATTCTGGTTTGTCTTGCTTACACAAACTGTCACTTGTTCTGCCTTACGTCTTGATTTCTCAGATGCTTATCGGACTCATACAGAACCAAAAGTAGAGCACTTACTGCTGAGCCCTCCACAACTCTTCCTACACCTACAATTCTCACTTTGGATTGAATTATTTATATTTCTTAAAATTCAAATGTTGTACTACCTAGTTATTAACATTTCTTAAAATTCTAATGTTGAACTACCTCCGTTTTTGGAAAAGAGGTACTATCACTTTTTAGCCTAAAAATAGGCTAAATTAAAAAGTGATAGTAACTATTTTCCAGAAACGGAGGGAGTATTTTTATTTGATTAACTGGGTGGGACGAGACTGTTATATTACGAATCTCTGTCACGGTCTGGCACTGGCGCTAGAGCCCGTATGTTATCTAATTAGGCCCATCTATATATAGTGCAGGAAGTCAAACTTAGGTCCAAATGATAATAGACACTGCAAACGCCACAAAGTCATACACCAACTCCGCACTTACTTACTAGGCAAAAAGAGATGTTTGGACAACTTGATGCCATGAACTCTCGGACCTTAATACACTGGATACTGTTCATCAAACATTTTATGTGATTTATCAAATTATTTTGTATTGCACAATCACTTGAAACTTATAAAAAATTATTGAATACTGTATTAGTATAGAAAGTTTTCAAATGGATATGCTTGAAACTCGTCTGTCAAGGACTCGAGGCCTTTCAACGTAGTGTCTTTGTCCAAGTAAAAGGCTGGAGTCGTGTTCCTAATAAGAAACCGAGAAAATGAGTTTAATTGGACAGAAAGATGGCCTTTGAACCTGGTTTCAACTTTCTACTCGCTGAGTAGGACTGATGCAGCTGTCTGACAAAAGTTTGGCAAACCATAATTTCAAAATTTGCACAAAGTTGGGCACAAGTATCTTTCTCTTTCTATCAAAGTTGAACACTTTCTTATCCTCATTGGATAGACTTGGCTAAAAATGGGTTCTCTTGCAGTTAGGCTTAAGGATGCATTCCTACTTCGGCAAATTTTTAGGCATAAGGATGCATTCCTCAATAGGTGATATTTCTAGAGACTTGGAAATTTGGAGATTTTTGGGTTTTGGGAGTGAACCATTTTTTTCTCTCTTTGTGCCTTAATACACTTAAGGGCCACTTGGAAAGGGGTAACCAAGACAAAATGTGGAATAATGTGATTTTTTAAATTGGAGAATATATATTTTAAAACCGGTTATGGAGTCTTTGTGATATATATATATTTTAAAATATATATTTTAGAAGTTATGATTTTTTTTCTCCGCATAGAAAATAAAATGTGGGACGACTGGAATAAAGTGAGTGAAAATTTAGGCATAGGACAGCAGTGAGATTTATTTTGACAATGGACACATATTTCATTAGGTGGTCATGGTACTTTTATTATCACTATAACGTGAATAAAAAAAATTCGGTAATGTAGGGAATTAATCAGGTGATATTATACAATTTTGTCTCTACAAATCACATAAATTTTCTACAAGTCACATTTTTTTGTCCCTACAACTCTCATTATTTATCTCTATAAGTCACAATGACTCCCTAAAATTCTCTCAGAGAATCACTAGAAATCTCTAGATTTTCAGAGAATTTCTAGAAGTCACTCAAATTAAAAATCTATGAAAGTCCATAGAAATCTTGTTTGACTACCCTTGTAAGGTTAGAACAACATCTTAAACTGACAAAGCTAGCTAATGATGTTGAACTGTGAAAAACAAAAATCGCACTATTTAAAGAACGCGCAACTGGGGATATCAAAACTAATTGGGGGATATAGGTACATGACAAAATAGGGATCCAAATAGCAAAGCTGGGTCACCCCTTATGTAATTATTTTTTTAATTCCTAATCTAGCCCTCACTAATCAGGTTTAGTGGTTAATAATAATTAGGAAAATCTTAAGTATTTGGGGGATAGATTAATGTGTGTTTTTATTTTAATTTGTGTGAGTGAGGAGTAGAAGGAGAGAAAAAATAAATTGAGTGAAATTTTTTTTTTTGAAAATGGAAGATGATTGTGATGAGAGAATTGCAGCAGCTGAATCTTTAGCTCAACTACAACAACAATCATATCTTCAATCTTCTGTATGATAACAACTCACAATTGGAGTTATATGATGAACCAACCCCTTGGATCATGATTTTCGTGACCATGAAGTGTTTTATGAAGAACCAACCCAAGAAAGTAAACATGTTCAACATACAAGCAACCCCAACACACAGTAATCTTTGCTAAGGGTTCGAAAAATTGTTTTTTTCTTTTCAAACCGCCATTTTTTCTCTGAAACAGCTTAGTACCGGCATGATCGTTATATGAATACCACGCCGGAACTAGTGCTACCGGCGTGGTATTCATACTCTTTGCCATGCCGATATAAGATATCCCCCATTTTAAAAACTTTTCCTAAGCATGGTCTTTAAACCAACTAAGCATGCCGGTATTCAGTTATGCTTTTTACCTACCAACGAATATTCCATGGAATATTCAAACCGGCATGGTTCAATCCTAACTTACCATGCCGGTACTATCAGAAAAGCATCCAGGAATTTAAAATTTTAGTAATCTAATACCGGCGTGGTATATAAAACATCGGGAAAGCCGGTAGTTGATCCCGACATGCTTTTATAATTACCGCCAAGCCGATAGTGGGTACCGGCTAGAAAACTCACATATCGAGAATGTCGGCTCCTGTTACCGGCTTTGTACCTTGTTTATCGAGAATGTCGGGATTGCCTCTTCCGGCAATTGTGTTCAAGAACATACAATGCCGGTACTGTGTATAATTGTCTCCTCATTTCAAGTGTATTTCTAAAATGCCTAACATTATTATTCAATGCCGGAAGTATGGTCGAGCACGCCGGAAATGGTACCCGGCATGGTTTTTTATTTTTATTTTTGAACTAATTCAATTTTGTTTTCATTTATTCCTTAGATTGTGACATACATTGATCCAACAAATTCCAAACCGCTTGGTACGGATACGTCCGAATACTATAAGATGCCTTAGGTATGTTACCAAACAATACTTTGCACCAAGTTTTTAGAACGTTATGTGGTGATTGCTTGTAATGAACCTTATAATCTTCCATTCTTGTCCTATTGTAGGAATTAAATCTCCAGCGAAGCAATTGCTTGGGCAAAAGATACGGCTCTTAAAAACAAGTGTGTGTTGGTGAGGAATACCCAAGGTTCAAATAGGCGTTTTGAGATGGTTTGCGAGAGAAGTGGTGAATACAAGGCGAAGAATAGCCATAAGAGAAAGGGTTATGTATATGAAAAGAAGACTAATAGGGTATACAAAACTCATACTAGGAAGGATAATTTCCCCTTTAAGCTTGTATTCTATTTAAGAGACAAATTAAATGAATGGGATTGTACGGTGTGGTTTGGCCAACATAACCACCCGGATCTGAAAGATTTTAACGGTCACTCCATAGTTGCGAAGCTAAAACCTCGTGAATTCGAGGATGTAAAGATAATGACCAAAGCATGTATCAAACCAAGAGTGATTCTCAGAACCTTCAAGGAAAAGGATGATCAGAACGTTTCTTCTCTAAGTACAATTTATAGCGCCCAAGCAACCATTAGAAGGGTGGAATGGGAAGGGAGGAGCGTTATGCAAGAATTTGAGAAGATAGTTTGGGATCACAACTACACGCGTATCATTAAAAGAGGACCGGACGAAAAGCCCCTTCAAATATTCATTGCGCATCCTTTGCTTTCACAATTGGCTCATACATGTTGTGGTGTTCTTATGATGGATTTCACTTACAAGACAAACAAATACAACATGTCGTTGTTCAACATCGTGGGGCAAACATCGGACAAGGTGACATTCACATTGGCTTGGTGTTTAATGGAAAACGAGAGGGATTACAATTATCATTGGGCATTACGACAATTGAAATTATTGTTCCCGGAAAATCAATTTCCGAGGGTCATCGTAACCGATCAAGATGACGCACTAATGGCTGCTATATCTGATGTATTTCCGGATGCACAAAATTTCCTATGTACGTATCATATAGGTCAAAACGTGACAAAACATTGTCATGCTTTGTTTGAACCCTCTAAGGCGGATATTAAGAAGAGAATGATTGCTCAACTAGAGGAAGATGTTCGCAAGAAGAAACTATCACCCGAAGAAGAAGAAGATGAAAGAGGAAAGATTAAAGAGCGAGTGGACAAAGAACACGATGAAAATCATAAAAAGTGGTTGGAATTTCTAAAGGATTGGGATAGAGTTTATTGGTCTCTTACCGAGGATATATATGAAAAGAGATTGAACATGTTTAGTGCTAAATATACTGAAGTGTATCCAAGCGCCGTCTCATATTGTCGGGATAAATTGTTGGATAAGTACAAGGAAAAATTTATGCGTGCATGGACAAACCTGGTATAGGCACTTCAAAACCGAAGCAACTAGTGCAAATGAATCCGCTCATGGTAGATTTAAAGATCTCATCCAAATCCGGGCAAGGCAACGTGGTTACGGTCACCGAGGCAATGGAGCAATACTTTAAGGCTGATATCGATAGGATCAAGAAGGCTTTTCAGAAAAGCTCAATGGAAAGGATGACTCGGTTTCTTCAATATACTAAGTTGGTCCAAGGAATAGAGTTCAACGTCTCTCATTGGGCAATAAAACATATGATGAGAGAAATGGCATATGAGAAAAATTATGGAAAACCAGGTGATGTGTGTATTTGTCCGGACATGTCTTCATTGGGTCTTCCGTGTCGTCATATGCTTGTGACGTACAAAGAAGTTATACCTATTGAGGTTATTGATCCGTTTTGGAGGCAATTATCTTCCGACCCTCCCCCTACGAAAGCTCCCGGACAATCACCATGGGATACAAATGAAGCAAAGGAATTCTACGAAGCTTACTCACGTGGCAACTCGGCTAGCCAACAAGTATTGTTGAGCCAACTAAGGCTAATTACTCGCCCATGGATCAAACCAAGTGAAGAGCCAGGAAAGGGAGATCCGATAGGTAGACCACAAACTAAAGTTTCAAGGAGAAAATAAAGGAAAGAATTCAAAGAAATGACTCGACGTGAAGAAGAACTCGCGGCTACCAAGAAACGAGATCTATCCACAAGTGAGATTTCGGAACTCCGATTCGCGGAAGCGCCGGTTCCAATTAAAAGGGGTAGACCGAGGAAGGAACCGTTAACAAGTCAACAACAAGCGACGGTTTCCGTATCCACACAAAAAACCGATGGATCGGAGGTTCCAAAGAAAAGGGGGAGGCCACCGAAGGTACCAACGTCAAGCTTGCAAGAACAACAAGTTGAGCATTCCGAAGCCACACCCATAGTCAATGTATCGGAGGTTCCAAAGAAAAGGGGTAGTCCGCCAAAGGTACCAACATTGAGCTACCAAGAACAACAAGGTGAGCATTCCGAAGCCACACCCATAGTCGATGTATCGGAGGTTCCAAAGAAAAGGGGTAGGCCTCCAAAGGTACCAACCTTGAGCTACCAAGAACAACAAGGTCAGCATTCCGAAGCCACACCCGTAGTCGATGTATCGGAGGTTCCAAATAAAGGGGTTAGGGGTAGGCCAAGGAAGTATAATCTCCCGTCACATACCGAAGACATTTGGAGTGTAGAGATTGCAGAGGATGGTTTGGATATAATTAAGCTAAAAGTTGGTAATATGACGATGTATAAGGATTCGCAATCGGGTAGGTCTCATAGACACTACCATACGAATATAGAGTCTTACATAGACCAACTTCCTGAGGCTATTCGTGAGTTTATTGTGTATACGGATGATGTCGATGGAGATGGAAATTGTGGCTATCATGCTGTGACCGAACAATTAGGAATCTTTGACACTGCGCTTAGTAGAGGAATGACACCATGCAAATATGCTAGAACAAGGATGGTTGAACAACTTGTGAACAAGAGGAGCTTTTATGAGCAATTGCTTGGTGAAGGCGAGATGTTTGATGATATGTATTCTCGAGTATTAGGGCCCGAGCAAGAGATGAAGTTTATTCCTTCTGAATATTGGATGAGCATGCCGCTTTGTGGGCATCTAGTGGCGGATACATTTAGATGTGTTGTTCATTATTTTACGCCCACCTTGGAAGTAACATTTACACCAAAGTGGCAAAAATGCGAGGGATCCCTTAAGAAGAGAAGAGTTGTTTTGGCGTTCGTGAACGACAATCATTTCGTTATTCCAAAACTGAAGGACAATTGTCCATTGCCACCTGTTTGTGGAATGGTTAAAAACAAGGACCTAGATCCAAATATCTGGAAAGGATGGATGTCATTGTATGAGGAGAATCATCAATTTTGGGAAGCGTTGGCCTTATCAAAGAAACCTCTTCAAGAGGAGGACAGGAAATTTCATACGTGTGGAAGCGACGAGGAGTAATTTCGATATATGTAATTCTACTAATACGCCACCTTTTGTTTTTTTGGAAGTTTGCATTGTAATCATTAAACCATAAGCTATGTACGTGCCGGCATGATTTAATTCAAACTTTGCAATGCCGGAACTTATCCGGCATAGAAATACTTTTCTATTTTATGCCGGCAACTAACCATAAGTACACATAGATATTAGATTAAGTTCCGGCATTAAAAATAACTTCACGATAATGCCTAATCGTAACAAGATCAATTATTCGTAAGGGAAAGATAGAGTACCGGCACTACATTCAAAATCGTATCAACGCCGGAATTGTAAATTTCTTTATTCTGGAAAGATAGCAGATTTCCGGCATGGATGTTACAATTTCGACCATGCCGGTTTTGAAAAATAGAAACACAATGTTTCAAATAGATTCATCAATATATTATGTTCTAATCCAAAAAACAGATGAAATCAACATCTCAAAATTTAGCAAAGACTAGATTGTTTAACGAACCACATGTAAAGTTAAGATGTTCCAAACCGAAAACAAATGATACAAAGATTTCAAAGTTTAGCAAGACACACACATAAACATAAACCGACATTAGATTGTTCAAATACATATCTAATACTATAAAAGAAACATTAGCAAACATCTTAGATCACTCGGTCCTTGGCTTCTTGTGAGCCCTCTTTTTCTTTGGAGTCCACAAGTCCTTTGCATTTGGATCTTCAATTTTTGTCTATCTTCTCATCAACTGTCTTCATTTCTTCTGGGGTCAGCACCTCTCCTTTCTTGATCTTGCATTTAAACCAGTTTTCCAATTTTCCTAGCCGCGAACGCTGTTGTTATATATTTCCATTAATACGTTATAAGTTTATAAGTTTATAGGTATACATTCAAACGATAGGAAGTGAACCAAAATTACGTACCAACAAAAGGAGAGTCTTTTCAAGTACGGGTAAAGTTGGTTCTGCAATAGTTTTTGCTTGAGGAGGCACTGTTTCTTTGGCCGGGCGTACAATATAAGGATGTGAGTACCTCAAATGACATCTGAGGAAGCCTGGTTCCGACTCATAACCATTTTCCGAAAATTCCCAACCAGCCCCCATCCGGTTGTTGTTCTTCCCTTTCATTCCAATGTGCGACTACATGAGTTGGTTTGTAAACTACCGTATGTATGTTGTTCACCTGATACGCATTGAGGTAAGACATGAGAGAATTTGGCATCAAATTCACCCTTAAGTGTTTTCTGTTTGTACCCAAGTTGGCGCATCACACGGATAGGGTGATGCATAACAAATCCTTTTGGATGAAACAATGGTCCGTTGTAAAACGCTACATTGTCATGCCTTGGAAAGTCAACTCCTCTTTCTTTCTTGTATGGGTCAAACACAACATCTTGGACAGCGATATTGTCCAAAGCCTCCCTCATGGTGAGTAACCGAGTTCTGTTATTGGGCTTCGGTTTATTGTCGAAAACGTATTTCTTGGCTATAGGAGTCCGTGGATCCAAACCATGCGATGACGACTCCAAATATTTGTACTCATTGAACAATGTTGGGAAGTGTTCATAAGCCCACACCTACGCAAATGAAACACCGTTCCAATGAAATGTATTTATAAGAAAAGAACTAATTGGAAAACAAAATAACTAGTTCAGATTACCTGTAATAGAGTGAAATTCCCATTAAATTGACGGCAAGTCGCCTTAGAAGATCTACGCATCTCCGCCAAAAAATGTGCCAAGAAAGCAGTGCCCCATGAGTACTCATGAACCTCCTCCAAGGGATCCAAGTATTGTAAGTTGTTCATATGCACCAAGTAACCATTAGAGTCAGGGAATATTGCCATGCCCAAGAGGAACAACAGATAAGCAGCGCTAGTTTGTTGAATTTGTTCGGCATTCAATTCCTTGCCCATCGTATTCCCAAACAACTGTTTGAGCTTAACGACTTTAATAGTCTTTGTCATGGTATTCTTTTTCACGTACACATTTGCTTTTGTCGTTTCCTCATCCCAACCAAACAACTTTTTAGTCAGATCATATATCTTGGACCATTCTAGGCTCTTACCGTCGTCATCTTTGTTAACGGCTTTTCCTCGGATCTCTAAACCCAATATTCTCTGGACATCTTCAGGGATAATGGTCATCTCGCCAAAAGGAAAATGCATGGTATCAGTCGAAGCATAAAACCTCTCCAAGAAGCAATTTGCAATCACTTGGTCAGTGGCCACATAGTATTCTACCGCGGGATACAACCCAGATGCTCTAACTGCCGCTTGAACCTCCAGACACTCCCCATCCAAATCCCATATATCCATTTGTTGATGGCGGCAAACACGGAAGGCTTTCTTGTGGTCCTATAAAAAGACACCAAACAAACTTCAATTAACCTGATCATATATAAACAATATAATAGCAATATGCAAACGTCTTAATAAGTTGAATAGATCCAACGAGCCCAGGAGTCCTTGTAGTCAAATAAAAGTTTGGGATCTCTCGGGCGACCCCATGTTTGCCATCACCTGCGTTAAAAATCATGTCAAATAGTTTTGGGAGGTGCTTTTGTCGATTCTTTTCATCTTTGTCATCGTCTTCAACTCCAGGTTCTGAGGATGACCCACCTGCTCCATCAGGAGGTACATAATTCTCCCACTGAGCATCATCATCGCTGCTTGCATCTCCCTCCTCCAGGGGATTGTCCCGGATCGTGAGCTTACGACGTTCCGGATCATATCTACTACGTCGAGATCGAGAAGACTTGGGTTTTCCTTCATCAACAGCTTTTCCCTTTCCTTTCTTCATTTTTGGAGCCATTGACCTACTAACAAAATGAGTTTTTAAAAAATAATGAAACAGAATTCCGGCATGGTAAATGAACATAACGATAATGCTGGTACCAATCCCGGCATTGTTTTGTTAATTAGTTTTACGCCGGTTTGTCAATTCCGGCATCTTATATAAATGAACTACCATGCCGGTACAAAGAGAATTGTCTACAGAGATTTTTAAAAGTAAGGAAACAAATACCGGACATATTCGATGAACATAACGATTTTGCCGGCACTTATCCCGGCATTTTATACTAAATGAGTTCCATGCCGGTTAATTAGTTCCGGCATTGTATGTAAAAAAATTCCATGACGGTATTAAGATAATTATCTTCAGGGATTTAACAAACTAGGGTAAACAATGCCGGCATGGCTAGTGAACATTACGATTTTTCAGGGTTTTTCTAATAACTTACATGCAATAGGAATTTCAATTCTCTCAATATTGGAAGTTAAATTCACTGAATTCAATTTCAATTCACTAATTCAATTTCAATTTCACTATAATTTCACTAAGAATGCTTCAATAAACATAAGACATCACTTACCTCATCATCTCTGTTATTTTCTCATCATCAATTGTATCTTGTTCAATAGATGCTTCTGATTTCGATTTACCACGAGGATTAGGTTTTGGTATTTCAGGAGGTTTGCGAGGACCCATTCTACTTGTGGTTCGAAGAATTGAATGAGTTTGGTTTGGAAGATGAAACCAGGTAATGGAGTTGAGGGGTTCTACAATTTCTTTGTAAAATGCTAAGTGAAAACAAAAAAATAGAGAGATGGAACCGTTTCCATTTTATGTAGTAATGGAGTTTGTAAATCACAAATAAAGAACCAAATGAATTGAATGAGGAAGTTGGTGGCGGTTACAAGGGGGATAATTAGTGCGACAGTTACAATGGGGAAGAATAAGGAATTAGAATTCCGGCACCACATACATGCTAAAATTAACGACGGAACACATAAAATGAAACATCTTAAGCCAATTTCAACTAACATCAGTTCTCGGGACGAGATTCAAGAAAAAAATAGACTTCAAAATGCCTAAAAGGCTCTTTGAACAACGTGAAATATGCTTCCTGAGCTTCATATCTGTTCCCTCTACATCTTGCAAGAAACTCGTTGTATTTGCGACATAATTTGATGAGTGCAGTTGTTCGATTGCGTACAACAAGATCAATGTATTATATTCTGTGTTTCTTACAGTCCAACAAGTTATTCATTGAAGAACCAGTCCTAACTAGCCCCCAAAAAAGATCCGAAGGGCGGTGATCTTCCGGCAAATCCGATACTATGTAGTAGTTTTTAATCCACTGGGTTTCTTCCTCAACATCCGCTTCTATCTTAGCTTGTTTTTGACGTTCAACCTCTTCCTCAACCACCGCTTCAATCTTACCTAGTTTTCGACGATAATGTTCAAGCTTTGCTTCCTCTTTTTCTTCTCTTTTCCTCTTAATTATCTCTTCTTCCATTGCGGCAATTGACTTGGTGGTTTCTTCCGTCCTTCTTACTTTTTCTAGTATTGGGGCAACTGAGTTGGTGGTAGTTGATGATTGATTTCCTATCGCATTGCACAATATGTTCCTCACACGTTTTTCTTTTTCGAGTGAATTGATGAACTTGGTAGTTGGTGATTGATAATCCATCAGAGAGATGTCTTTGAGCTAACGTTGTTTTTGTTTAGGTATCAACTGCAATGGGTGTATCCATTCCTTTAAATAGATGAGGACATAACGGATCTTTTTTTAGGTATCCTGGCATTGTAAGTAACTTAGATCCCACGCCGGCACAGCTCTTTACTGGTGTATGGAAAAAAAATTGTCCATTAGGCAAAGAAAGTAATTTTCCGGCATTGATTGTTGGAAGTACCACGATGCCGGGAGTACAAGCCGGCACACTAAAGTTTTTCTATCTAACGCCGGATACTTAATTTTTGTAGACAGTATTTTAACACCTAGTCCCGGCATAGATATATACAATATATATGCCGGGATTCTGATTGTATTGTATTATGCTAACAAAATAAAATAAGACGGAACTATAATTTATTTCAAATGTAATCCTTGT
>JAJJWW010013991.1:0-18039 GCA_023531295.1 Papaver armeniacum | reverse complement strand
TGTTATCCAGCTGTGTATTACCACATATAAAGGGTTGAGTTAGTCTTGGGGGTGGGTTCTTTTTGAATTGTTAAACAAGTCATTAGGAGAGAAAAATCTAGAGTGATTGTAATTTATTTAGCTCTGTTATATCTATCCTTGTAAACATTTCAAGAAGATAATCAATAAAAATATATAGTTATTCATCTTCAAATGGATTAGTAAAGTAAATTCTTGTGAGGGGTGTATTGTGGGATTTCTGCAACTACACTAGTAGAGTTCAAAATAAGGTTAATGAGTTTCTCAAAGAACTGGACAACTCAAAGAAAACTAATAATTCTAAAAGGAAATCATCTCATTCATGAGTACTTAATGAATTATACCTCGAGGAAGAATCGATATTCTTCAAGATGACCTTCTATATAATTCTTGGAAGAATTAT
Organism: Papaver armeniacum; assembly: GCA_023531295.1. NCBI lineage: Eukaryota > Viridiplantae > Streptophyta > Magnoliopsida > Ranunculales > Papaveraceae > Papaver > Papaver armeniacum. The sequence goes on along the minus strand of JAJJWW010013991.1, from coordinate 17,618 downwards.
ATCTTGAAGATTATAATGACTTCGAGATATAGGTTGTAAGCCTACTAAAACTGGTCTTAACTTTTCCGGTGAAATTTTATTATGATAACTTCATGTCAACGCCTAGTTTGTCCAAATTGTCTAAACCTTGGACAACTTGTGAATGATCAAGGACCGGTCCTTGGCTATCCCCTATCAAGTTTCGGTGCGTAGTTTTTGATCCTATTTGGATCCTGATCCACATCCAAATACAAAATAGAGTTGGTGATATAAACAAAGAAAGATGGGACTATCTCTTTCTCTATCATCTTAGGTTTCAAAGAAACCTCTGACATTCAAGGGTTCAAAAATTTCTCACTTGTGATTCTTGCATGTTCGATTCAAGTGGAAATCTTTGCTTCAATCAATCCTACTGCGCTGCAACAAGAACAAAGGGTTTGTCTCAAATCGCTCCAATTCAACTCAACCAAGGAGAATCAACATTCAACATGGCATATCGATTGTAAGTGGGTTTTTACTTTCCTTGTTGATTCTATGGCTAATAGGGGTAGAAGAAATTTCAAGAATATGCGGCTCTTTTGGAATTTTCGGCCAAATGCAAGGAAAAAATTCCAAACAAATTAGGAGAAGGAATTCTAACAAAATGAGAGGACAAGTCTTCAATGCTCCTCCTCCTATAAGAGTTGAAGGGGATCCACAAACTCTTAAGAGAAAACTACAGAGGAAGAATGATTGTATAGTAAAACTAATTGATCATTCTACAAACATTCATCCAGATCTTACTGAAGCCTTGAGTGGCATCTCGGACAAGTATCAAGATACTTCTTCGGAAGAGGATCTTGACTTGGACATCTCGGATTAGGTTCTACAACTATTATTGTATGATATTATGTATATTACTATGAGTTTAATCTGGTAAACAATCTTTTAAATGTTGTATGCCTAGTAAGAACCTTTGTGTAATAGTAAGATGCTTTAAGGTTTTAATGCGGTTTATATACCTCTTTTGGTTTAAATTATCATTGAAAAATTATTGAGATATATGTTTATGGGATGTTTGATTTCGGTTTTATTACCTTGATATTCGATCTCATAATGTTGTGAACCCTTATTGTTAGGGTGACTTTTGATTTAGCATGATTAAGTTCTAGCCCATGTTGGTAGGCTTTATTAAAGGATCATGAGGGTTCTCGATAGAAACAAAATGTGAAAAAGTCACAATATGTTGAATCGGTTTTTGGTTTAGCATAAAAGCATATGTGTTTCGGGTTTTCAAATTTTTCTTGCAATAGTTAAAAATCGGTTTTCAACCTTTCTCACGTAAAGGTTTGTGACGGACAGGAAAATTATGCTTTTGAGCGTTGCCCCACAGTAAAGTAACTTCACGATGCGCCATGATGAAGATACGATCCGGGCCCTAAAGCTAGGAAAATGCACGCTCATTTGACCTCGCATGCATGCTCGACGAGCATGATACGGCAAACTTAGCCCCGCACCGTTCCAACTTACCCTTATTCCAAGAGAGGTTTATCAAGAAAATAAAAACTTTCTTAATACGGCAAAACGCCTTTTGAGGCCTAAACGATGGAATTTGGCTAAATTCTGGTGACCATGTGGATCTATAGATCACATTTCTTGATCTTTGGGCCGTTTCCCATCAAAATGGACTCCTCTTGATCTAAATTACGACACTCGGGTTTTTAGCCTATGTCAAACGCCTTGATAGGAAGTATGAGCATCCAGTGAATGGAATGCAACTTGCCTCATCAAGTTTGGCCACAATCATATCTTGCGTCGAGCTACCGATCCATATGATATGAGAGGCCAGTATGTCGCAATCATCCCTCAATTAGATGATATGAGCGACAACGTCTTTGGACCAGTAAACGCCGCAACTTATTGCGGCTGCCTACGTACCCTTCCCTATTCTAAAGGGATCAAAACCAGTAGTTCATCCACGAAGGGACAACAACTCAAGCCAAACTCGTTTGCAAGGTCGTAGCCTAGCAAATAGTGGTAAATGGCCTAGTCCGTATAAACTATTCCGCCAAGATGCACAATGATCATCATCGGGTCCACAACATGGCATAGTGATGCACGAGCATCAAATGCCCTATTCGCAAGGCTACGCAACTATAAAATGAGCCTTAGGCATCATTTATACTTTTTCGGCTAAGCTATGAAGCTTACTTGGTACATGGTCCGCATATGCACCTTGACCAACTACCCATACCTATATATTTCTTAATGGAATTTCTACAAGTATGTAAAGGGGACCATATTGACATGCACCTTCACTATTAATGGTCGTTGCCATGTATTTCGAATGACCGGCCAAGATGGTTGTACATTCGGTTCTCGCCCCATAGGACAATTGTGATACTCCGGCCATGTTGGCTGTCCACTGCCAACTTTGATGTGCATCCATGTTGGATGTCCACTTGCCAACCCGATATCCATCCATGTTGGTTTGTACATTGTCAACGCATTGGCCAAGGGCCAATGTTCCTTTTCTTTAAATTGGAAGCTTTGGATGAAGCTTCATCTCGGCTATGATGCATCTTTACCCTTTAAAGAATTTCGTCCCAGAAATTCAACCAATCTAGGGTTGATTCCTTAAGTACTCGTCCCATACCAAACACTAAGGAATCCTCGGATCTCACGGGTCGTTTGTCAAGATTTTGACAAAATCCAACGTGACAAGTCATTCTTTCTACAAAGATTGTATGGCCTAGTGCCGGTAGTTGGATTCACCTATTCTTCGGCGTCCCCAACTGTTTACTCCCCCTGCAATACTAACTCACCGCCCCAGACGGCATGTCCGCAAGTTTTGTCAGACGTTAGTAATGACATCACACTCCGTCCAATGAACGAGTGCGAGGTGATCAACCCAAATGCCATAGTAGGATGGATACCAGCCAACTGTCCCAGACATTCTCCGGTGGTCAAGTGCCTAGATTAGGACATGCAGTGTTACAGTACTGAGCAAAGTCTATACTTGCCGCACAAATGTTGGCCTACCCTACCAACTTGCGCATAAGTTGGCCTACCAACCAACTTAGAATTTCCTTCGAGGAAATACTCGCTGTTGAGTCCATTACGCACAGTCCCTAGAGTTATCTCGGAACTTGCTCTGATACCAACTGTGACGGATGATGAGTGCCAAATATTGCATATTTCTACATCTATTTATTGGCATTTAACTCATCTTTTATGCTCAAAAATTAGATATTATCCAGTTCTGTGTTTTCTTTGTTTTCAAGAATAAATATTTGTACTAATTAATTTTGTGTTTTTAGGTAGTAAATAAAGTTCGGAGAAGTTGAGGAGCCAAAAGAGCGAAAAATTGGAGACGAGCGTCCTATGGACCGGAAAGCCAAAGCCACGCGCGCATCGGTTGCAACCCAACGAAGAGCAACCCATTTACAAGACATGGGCTTGAGCTATCCAAGACCTGCCCATAGCCCGGATCGGAGTCCGTTCACCCCGAGCCGTTGAGATTGCTATCACCACATCCTACGCTCGCTCCTTCATGCACATCGAACCTCGCCGCACCCTCTCAACACCACACCACCTATATATCCCCCTAACCAACCAAACCAAACACACCCTTCTCTTCTCTTCTCTTTTCTCTCCGAAACAACACCAGAGAGACTCCTTACCTCCTTCTCTTCTCCCAGACCAAGTAGCCGCCCTCAACACCACCACCATCTTCTTCCACCGACACCAGCACCATGAGCCACCATAGTTGCACTGCTCGCCGCTCCTAGTGTTATTTATCTCTTACATAGCTTCTCTAACCCTAGAAGCTAAGTGAGAGATAATTACAAAGTGCACGGTGTCTTGGTTGTAGAACCAGGCACGTCTGGTCGAACCACGGAGACTTGTGGTGCTCTTGTATTGATCAAAGGCTTACTAACCGAATTTCTAGTGTGACAGAAGTAACAAAAAGGGTGTTTATAAGATGTTTTGCCGATACTACCGAGATGTAATGAAATAAACCTAAACTAAGGTAAATGAGATAGTGACAATGGGGTTGCTAAGGTCTCCAAATCCACCACTAACTCCTATTGTGTGTCAACTCGGTTGAGCTTTCTTGTCCCGTGATCAATAATGGCAAGTGTCAAATCCACCATCTATCTAAGGGGTTTCTCCATGTAAAGCTTCAAATAACAGTGAGGGTACTAACCCGAGCATTAGTTATCTAATCAAGTATAACTAATCAAAGGAATTAGCATTTGTGTCTAATGCTTGAGTCAAGCTCTAATGCAATGCGGTTTTGCCTAACTACAATGCATACATGATATGCACTGTGAGAGTAAAGCAATGGAAAGCTAAAATTGAAGTTGTCTGATATAATTTAGCACTCAAGAATAGTTCAACAGAATTTAACACAACATGGAAATTAGGGTTTCAATGAAACCCTAGCAAATTAAACTAAAACAACAAATAACAACAAATAAATCTAATTGACAGCACTGGCTAATCCAGGCGTGCTAAGAACATCTTCTTCATCCCCTATTTATACATGCACAAGTATCCCCAAATATCTAACCCTAATTCATTTAAAATAACAATTAATTGAAAATACATCGAACCCATACTACGAATTCGCTCCTCTCTTCGTCTAATCGCCTCGGAGACGCCATGCATGGTTGTTGTGACCTAACCCTAGTTCTTATCTTCTCTAAGTTAGCTTCTAGGGTTGCGAAGCTAAGAGAGAGAAAATAAGAGCTAAAGAGGTAGAGTAGGAGGTGGTGCGGTTGTTTACGTGTCGAGTGTATGGAGAAGAAGAAGGTGCGGCGGCTCTGCAACATGGTTTGGTCGGAGAGGAGGGGATGGTTTCTGCAGAGATCGGGTGGAAAAGAAAGAGAAATGGAAGAGAAGAATAGGGTTCGGTCGAAAGGGTAGTATAGGGTTAGGGATTTCGTTGTGAGGCAAAGCGCTGGGTTTGATGGGAACGCCGCACCGAGCGTTGGATGAATAGGAGCGAAATACGAATGGTCGATAGAGGTAAGCGGTTTTGGAGCGATGCGGTGTTGCACGGAGCAGCAATCTTCGATGGAGTGGAGGCAGCGACCGTTGGATCTAGGGTAGATTAAATCTAACGACTTGGATGAGACGGACTCGGATGCGGGTCGTGGGTAGCTCTAGCCCATGTCTTGTAGATGAGTTGCTACTTGTTGGGTTGCAACTGCTTGTGCCATGCTTTGGCTTTTCTGCTCCATAGATGCTCGACTCCACTTCTTCGCTCTTTGGCTCCTCGGATTCTCCGAGCTTTATTTAGTACCTAAAAACACAAAATTAATTAATACAAATATTTATTCTTGAAAACAAGGAAAACACAGAATCTGGGATAATATCTGATTTCTAAGCGCAAAAGACGAGTAAAATGCCAATAAAAAGGTGTATAAATATGCACTATTTGGCACTCATCAATAATTGAAACTAGGGTTTGTACAACAGCCCCTGCATGGCATACCAGAGCCGAATTCATAGATGATAGAGGTTTGGGTGTTTGTCAATTACTACTTTTTGAGTGATTTGTGAGATATAAATGGATGTTTTGGATGTAAGAGAAAACACAACATATTTTAGGGTTTAGTTTTGCAATTTTGATTTCAATTTGTTTTTATTTCTGCATAATGTTCTAAGCAATTAAACTAGGGTGTAAATGAAACCCTTTGATTTAATATGAAGCAAGTAGATTATCAAATTGTTCTTAGTGTGTGTGTTGTTTAGGAAAATAGTGAACTATTGAACTAAATTTACACGTGATCACCGGTGCTATCAGAAGACCGTGATACTAGGGGTAGGTAAGGAGATTTAGTGCATCAATTATCCAATTAAGGCCTTCAAGGAAGGCAGTAGAACAAAGTGAAAATTTGCATTGCTTTAATATAAGATCAGAGGGTGGATTTGATCACCTTAGTACCACTCAACCAATAGCTTTCAACACCTTTTGTTATTTCACTGCCTTAGTTTAGAGTCACAACTCCAACTCAGTCGCATCGACAACAAACCAAACAACTTTGTTACTCCTTAGAAATCGAGTTAAGTGAACCTTTAGATCATCTTTTAGCACCTCCAATTCCCTGTGGATCGACCTGTGCTTGCCCGTGTCTCCAATAGACACTGTGCACTTGCAGTATCACAAGTAGGCTATAAAATAAACCCATTCCCTAGCCTACCAAGTTTTTGGCGCCGCTTAGGAACCGGTAGTGTCTGTGTAGTTTATAGTGTTTTCTTTCTGCATTTCGATTTATTCTTGTACATATATGCTTTAATTTTTGCTTTTAATCACTTGGCATCATAACCCCATTTAGCTCATTGTCTCTTATCATATGTAGCTGTAGCTGTAGTTTAATAGTAGTTCTGTGTTTTATTTAGCTTCTATAGTTAACTTTTGATTATCAGTTGCATACAACTAGCATAACTTGCATCATTGACTGATGAGGCTTGTTAGTTTGTTACACCTCAGTAGCCACTGTGAATAGCTTATTGCATTCTCGTAGCTTAGTATAATCCGACTCTTTATAAAGTTTGCATTTGGTTCATCTCGGGCATCTTATCTCACTCCATCCGGTGCTCTATTTTTCATCATTGTTATCCATTGCTTGCTTGAAAAAGTCGCTTTTGCATTCATCAATATTCGCATCTCTAATCCATTTATCCTTATACTCTTGCTCTTCTGTGCAAAAACGTGTACTAAAACCTTCCTTTGAGCTCACAGGTACCTTACTTGCTTGTTGAAAAGCTAAGACAAGGAAAGATAAAGGAGCAGCAAAACTTGTGGATTTGCCTAAACCCAGTTTAATACTGGTGGTATTGTCTTCCATCCTTGCTCTGTGTGATGTTTGTTGTATGATAACCCTGAATGCATGATAGCCCTGCTCCCTTGCTAGCCCCACTGAAGCTACAAGTTTGAGCTACCTTTGTGAAAGCCAAGTTAGGCCGAACAATCCCGGTTGAAGTCAACGAGAGATAGTTAACATCAACTAACCCGATTGACACCCCTTGCATGCTCTACCCACCTGACAACCCCGTGTAATTCTTCGTATGGATGCTAAAGCATATTCATTTTTGCAAATTTGCAACTTCTTTGCTGTATGCATAAAGCTTGTTGAGTGACTATTTTGGTGTTAGCATTGATCGATCTGTTGCAACCTGGTTAAGATTGAGTTAGGCGATAGCCACATACTTGACAAGCTTTTCTCTGTTAACCAATTCTAGGAAGCCTTGTGTGAGATATAACCCTCCAAGTTCTTTGTCATCATCACTTATACATGCTTGCAATATATGGCTTTTAGGTGTTTTGTGCTTTAAACCCTAGACCTTGACAAGCCTTGTGTTCAACTCCATTGAAGTTGTGAGTTGAGTCAGTAACTTGGATAGCCAAGTTAGTTGAAAACTCAAGTTGGTGTCACACACCCTCTCGCCCTTAAGCATGCTAGACCACGAATCTGTGAGACCACGATTAACTCTGTCACCCATTGGGTGATCTGTGCATCCGAGCATTTGCTAACTTTGTCACTTGCTAAGCCATTTGCCACTGCTAATATATGCATACTTGTGAGCTTGATCTCGAGAACCGAGGTCAATCGACCCGATTGACATCATCTGTGTTAGCATCAATTCCTGCAACTTGTGTGTGAATGAACTTTTCCAAGCGTGTTATTTACATACACCGTGTGAATCCTCCGCAATTTGTGTGGATTGGAATGAGTGTTAAAAAGCAAGGTTAGTGATTGCATTTAGCTTGTTTTTCAAAAACACAAACCTGCACATGCTTCACCTTGAGTGAGCACAACCATTACCCTGTGCACTTCACACTGTTTTTACTTTCTTGTGAGCTGCACTTTAACCTGTGCTGTGAGCTGCACTTGATCCTGTGCTGTGTCAATTTTTCTGTGAGTTTGCATTGCTCTGTGCACATAAACAAACTGTGCTGAGCATACACCAGCCTGCACAACCACTGGGCTGTGTCATTTTGTGTGAAATTGTATTTTGCTGTTTTGCTCTGTGCATAAGACCAGTACATAAGCTTGAGCTGCACTCCAACCTGTGTTGTGCTCACCTGCCAATCTGTGTCCTGCCAGAGCTGTGTACAACTCTTGCATCATTCTGCCAGCTGATGCTTGTCAGTTTGAACTGAAGGCAAGCACCATTCACATGCTACCCGTGTTTAGAGGGGTCGATGCTGAAAACCCCTACCATCACGTGAGAGATTTTGAGGATATTTGTGGGACTCTGCGTTTTAACCAAATGCCAGAGGAGTCCCTCAAATTGAGATTGTTTCCTTTTTCTCTGAAAGACAAAGCCAAGTCTTGGCTTCATGCTCTACAACCACACCCATTAGAACTGGGATGACCTCACAAAAGAGTTTTTCAAAAAGTTTTTCCCAAACCATAAGACGGCGACAATTCGCCAAAGTCTAAATGGTTTTGTGCAATTAGAAGACGAAACTCTAGCAAAGTACTTGGAGAGATTAAATGAATTATTACTCCAATGTCCCCACCATGGTTTTGAAAAATGGAGACTCGTCCAAATTTTGTATGAGGGTCTAGATGTAAGAACCCGTACCACAGTCGAGTCAATGTGCAATGGTGCATTTATTGACAAGAGTGCCGATGAGGCTTGGACTTTCTTAATCGAAGTCGCTGAAAAGACTCAACAGTGGGAGTCCATCCGTGAACCGAGAAGGACTAACCCCACAAACAATGTTCATAGAATAGAGTCTGACTTTGAGGGAAATGCAAAAATGGCATCTTTGGCCCGGAGAATAGAAGTGCTTGAGTTGCAAAAGAATGTAAAATCTAATGCCCCTACTCTCCGTGACCAAATTGATATGGCCACTTGTGCCGCATGCCATAGCTCTGACCACTTAGTGGATGAAGGTGTCCAGGACTTGCACGCATTTCAAGAGTCCAAAATCGAGCAAGCCAATGCATTGTACCATAGGCAAGAGAACAACCCTTATTCTCAAACCTACAACCCAGGGTGGAGGAATCACCCTAACTTCTCATGGTCTAAAGGACCGGTCCACGGGGGACCAACAAATAACAACCAAGGATATTCATATCCTAGAAACCCCCAAGTACAACCACCCACTCAGTAACCTGTAGAGAAAAAGCCTAGCTTTGAAGACTGTGTCGTTATGTTAACCCAAAATCTTTCAAAACTTGAGAAAACCACCGACCAACGTCTCACAAACCTAGATCTTAAGATAGGTCAAATCTGTGATGCATTGAATGAGAGAGAGAAAGGAAAATTTCCAAGTCAACCCCAACAAAATCCAAAGAATGTGTTTCAAGCAGGCTCCTCTACCTGCAGTGAAACTTCACATAGTCAAGCGAATGCTGTCACCACTCTCCGTAGTGGTAGAATTGTTGAGAACCATGTAGGTGTACCAACATCAAGCGAGTCTCATCAGACTCATCGGTACACACAACACCGTGAAGAAAAATATCTAATGTAGAGAAAAATCGAGCACATTGATAAAACCAAGAGTCCTACGATATAAATGTTTCTTTGCCAAGTCATGTACCCATTTGCTCCATTCCCACAACGGTTGGTGCAACGAAGGGAGAGTAACCAATACAATGAGATTTTGGAAATGTTCAAGAGAGTTAACATAAACATTCCATTTCTCGAAGCAATTAGACAAATACCCACTTATGCTAAGTTTTTGAAGGACTTGTGCACACAAAAGCGAAAGCTTCATGTGCATAAGCGTGCCTTTCTCACTGAGCAAGTGAGCTCCATAATCCAAAACAAGATTCCAACTAAGTTTAGAGACCCAAGTAGTCCAACGATTACATGCACCATAGGCGACCATACAGTCAAAAAGGCGTTACTAGACTTATGAGCCAGTGTGAATCTATTGCCATACTCTGTGTATGTGCAACTGGGCCTTGGGGAGCTGAAGCCCACACCTGTTACGCTACAATTAGCGGACAGATCCGTGAGAATCCCCCGTGGTATTGTCGAAGATGTGTTAATCAAGGTTGATAAATTTTTCTTTCCTGTAGACTTCATCGTCTTAGACACTCAACCCGTGCAAAACCCAAGTAATCACATTCCCGTGATATTAGGACGTCCTTTCCTGGCGACATCCAATGCCATCATCAACTGTCGTAATGGTGTGTTGAAATTGTCTTTTGGTAACATGATCGTAGAGCTGAATTTTTTTAAAACTAGTCAACAACCCATTGATTGTGATGATACTGATTTGCATGAGATTAACATGATTGAGAGTCTGATCCAAGACTCTTTGCCCGATATTTTGTCAGTGGACCCTTTGCAAGCATGTTTAGATAACTTTAACTTAGATCTCTTCGAGTCTAAGTACATTGGGGAAATTCACTCGTTGCTTGAATCTGTCCCACACATGGATATTGCTAAGTGGCAGAATGCAGTGGAACCACTTCCACTCTCTGATACCAAATCGCCCCACCTCTTGACACACCACCTAAGCTTGATTTGAAACCATTACGATACTTTGAAGTATGCTTTCTTAGGTCCTTCGACACTTTACACCGTGATTATTGCATCATGTTTAGACACGGAACAGGTAAAGTCAACTTTTAGAAGTACTTAAAGAACATAAAGGAGCCTTAGGTTGGACCATCTCCGATCTTAAGGGTATAAGTCCCACAATTTGCATGCATCACATAAATCTTGAGGAGAACACTAAACCATCTAGGGAAATGCAAAGGAGACTTAACCCCAACATGAGAGATGTGGTCAAGGGTGAGATTCTGAAACTGCTTGATGCGGGTATCATTTACCGGTTCACGATAGCCAGTGGGTCAGTCCCATTCGGGTAGTACCCAAAAAGTCCGGCATCACTTTGTAGTTCAAAATGAGATGAATGAACTTGTTCCCACCCGTGTGACCACGGGGTGGCGAGTTTGTATTGATTATAGAAAACTGAACACAAAGTAACCAAGAAAGACCATTTTCTCTTCCCTTCATTGACCAAATGTTAGAACGGTTAGCAAAACATAGTCACTCTTGCTTCTTAGATGGCTATTCTCGCTACAACCAAATTCACATAGCACCCGAAGACCAACAAAAGACCACATTTACATGTCCTTATGGAACATTTGCTTATCGTCGTATGCCTTTTGGGTTTGTGCAATGCACCCGCTACTTTTTTAACGTTGCATGATGAGCATATTTTCCGACATGGTAGATAAATTTCTTGAGATTTTTATGGATGATTTTTACGTGTTTGGGTCTTCTTTTCATGAGTGTTTGCATCACCTCACTTGTGTCTTGATTAGGTGTAAGGAGAAGAGTTTGGTTTTGAATTGGGAAAAATGTCATTTCATGGTTAACTCGGGCATTGTCCTAGGGCATATTATCTCGGAAAAAGGCATAGAAGTAGACAAAGCCAAGGTAGATCTCATTCAACACTTGCCTCAACCTCGTAACGTGAGGGACATCGAGATCATTTCTAGGCCATGCGGGTTTTTACCGCCGATTCATCAAAGACTTTAGTAAAATTTCACGACCTTTGTGCAATCTTCTTGCAAAGATGTTGCATTTGTCTTTGATGATGCTTGTAAGGAAGCATGGGAGCAATCAAGGCTCTCCTTACATCTTCCCCTATAGTCGGACCACACCGACCGGTCATTACCATTTGAGATTATGTGTGATGCGTCGACTATCTTTGTAGGAGCTGTTTTGGGCCATCGAGTAGACAAACTTCCTTATGTGATCTACTATGCTAGTAAAACACTTAATGATGCTCAACTGAATTATTCCACAACCGAGAAAGAGTTGCTAGGCTGTTGTTGTTTGCATTAGACAAGTTTAGATCTTATTTGATAGGGTCTAAGGTCATCATTTATTACGATCATCTTTGCATTGAGATATCTTTTGTCTAAAAAAGATGCTAAGGCTCGTCTAATTCGATGGATACTCTTGTTACAAGAGTTTGACCTCGAAATTCGAGATAAGAAAGGGTTAGAGAATGTTGTTGCTTGATCACTTGTCTAGGTTGAATGTTGAATCTGGCGATGAATGCTGTGCTAATTAGGGAATAATTCCCGATGAGCAATTGATGCTTATTAATGTCGAAATGCCTTGGTTTGCTGATATTGTGAACTACCTTGATACAGGTAGAATGCCCTTGCATTGGTCTAAACAAGACCGTTCTAAGTTCTTGGCTGAAGTTAAACACTTCCTTTGGGACGATCCATATTTGTTTAAGTACTGCCAAGACCAAATCATTAAGAGATGTGTCTCGAATTCTGAACAAAGGGATGTCATCTCTTTCTGTCATGACCATGCATGCGGAGGCCACTTTAGTGCCAAGAAAACTGCAAAAGATCTTGCAAAGCGGTTTCTATTGGCCAACATGTTTAAGGATTGCCATGCTTTTTGTATTGCTTGTGACCGATGCCAGAAATTAGGAAGTATCACTAAGAGAAACATGATGCCCTTACAACCCATTTTGATTGTTGAGCTGTTTGATGTTTGGGGTATTGATTTCATGGGTCCATTTCCTAACTCTGAAGGTAAGTCATACATTCTTGTTGCTGTCGATTATGTCTCTAAGTGGGTAGAGGCCATTGCATCCAAAACCAACGACCATAAAGTTGTTCTTTCTTTTCTTAAGGAAAACATTTTCTCGCATTTTGGAACCCCTAGAGCAATAATCAGTGATGGAGGTAGTCATTTTTGCAATAGACCCTTTGAATCACTAGTGCGCAAGTATGGAATCACTCATAAGGTCGCAACACCTTACCATCCTCAAACCAGTGGCCAAGTAGAAGTTTCTAATAGGGAAATTAAGCATATCCTTGAGAAGACTGTTAATCCTTCTAGGAAAGATTGGTCTTTGCGCTTAAACGATGCTTTATGGGCCTATAGAACTGCATACAAGACTCCCATTGGGATGTCTCCTTACAGACTTGTGTACGGAAAAGCATGTCATCTACCTGTTGAGTTAGAACACCGTGCATATTGGGCTGTGAAGAAGTTGAATTTTGATCTTGATAAGGCTAGAACCCATAGGAAACTTCAACTCAATGAGTTAGAAGAATTGAGAAATAATGCATATGATAGTGCCAAAACGTACAAACATAGAATGAAGGTGTTTCACGACAAGCGCATTCTGCGCAAGTCTTTCACCCCAGGACAGAAAGTTTTGTTGTACAACACTAGATTGCATTTGTTTCCGGAAAGCTACGTTCTCGATGGTCGGGACCATTCTTGGTACGTCCGTCTTTCCCCATGGAGTAGTAGAAGTTGAAAACCCAACAACCAAGAACATTTTCAAAGTCAATGGTCGAGATGAAACCATTTCTCGGAGCATCTTCCACCGAAGTTGAGACCGTCGACTTGGAAGACCCCATCTATGTGGACTGATCTAGTTCACTTGTGTACATACATATGGACTAACAATCCATTCTCTTTCCCTTTTCTTTTTCTTTTTGCATAGTTTTATTTGTGCTAACCAACCTTTTTGTCTTGCGCTCTGGTTGTTTGCTTTCAAAGCATTCATCCTCCTTTGGTTTAGCAACATCATTGTACATCCGGTAATCTCTTCCCTTTTCTCTACTCAACATAGTTCTCTTGGTATGTGACTTTTTGAATTCTTATTATCTATTGACACATTGAGGACAATGTTTGATTTAGGTTTGGGGGTGCATTTGCATGTAGAGTTTTTAGTCTTTGTTTTTAGTCTTTGTTAAAAAAAAAACTCTTTGTAAATATGTACATAAAAACCTCCAACTTTTAGAGATTTTAGAGTCACTAGCATGCTTCTAGCTATGTTTACATAGAGAGTCTGACCGAAATAACAGAAATTGGAAGTCTTGGAGAACACAATCAGGTTTCTTAGTTGATTAGAGCGTTAAAGTTGGATTTAACCATACCGGAGGGCGAATTAGGTCTTGTTTAGATATTCGGTAGTAGAATTGTGATCACCCATAGTGGAGACTACCCATTTTACATCAAGCGAGGTACCGACCTTCACTCTTTGTGACTTTCTAGAAAAGCTGTTAGAGTGTGTGTCACCGTACGTCAATTCCGGGTAGGAATGGTGAGCTACCCAACTTCGCACCACTTTCAGCACTACTTTTGATCTCTTGAGTGCTAATTTCGTCAATCATGAGGGTGACGTTTAAAAATGAAAACTCCTTTTAAATATCGATTTGCAGTTAGCATCACTCTCTGTCCCTCTCAACAACATCAACACATTCATAGAAACACATCATCGTCAGCAAGCGGAGCACCATCAGAATATTTGAAGAAAAGTTGAAATAGTCCAAGGTTTACGTGCAACAAAGAAAAGAAAAGAAAATAAGATGAGAATTAATGAAGTTTGTGAAAAATTGAGTTTTATTGTTTTATTGTAATTTTCATTTAAAAAAAAAAAAAAAAAATTGTTTGTCAAGTTTTTGTAAAGTTCAGAAGTTCGTCATCAACGATTGAAGGCCAAGACCAAGATTGAAGACGTTTTTATGAATCTTTGAGAGAGTGATATTAATTGCCGATCGGGTGAGAAGGTAAGTGAGTACTCCCATCCTTGCTAATGGTTGATTTCCTTTCTTAGAGATCATCGAAAAGATTCTTTTGTCCACAACTCGTGGAGTCTCCGGAAATTATTTCGGAAGGTTATCCTTCTCACCTACAACGTGTGCGGGATTTCTCTCTTCATTCCTGCTGCACACATGAGAGACTAAAAAAGCGGTCTTTTTGAGTGCAATTATCATAAAACCCTATTGGTGAGGCAGAAGTCGAGGCTTATGATCACAATCGAATCAGAATTCTTTCATATGGTATGGTTACTTCTCGCTCAGCACTTAAGGATGAGAATGCGTTCTTTGGTAGTTCTAACTTCTTGTTACTAGCATGCTGAAACTCTATGTCCTCATAGCTCCTTGGATGCTTGAGACTCTTTTACACTCTGAAGTTGGAGAAGGTTTTGTGGGTACACCTCTGGTAAACCCTCACGAGACTACAACTCGTCCACTAGGGACACCTAGGGGTTTAAAGGCTTAGTGCATACGCTAAATGCATTCGAGAGACCCGCGACAGTGGTATAGTTAGGATTTCTTAATTTCTGTTTCACTTGAGGACAAGTAAAATTCAGGTTTGGGGGTATTTGATGAGTGCCAAATATTGCATATTTCTACATCTATTTATTGGCATTTAACTCATCTTTTGTGCTCAAAAATTAGATATTATCCCAGATTCTGTGTTTTCTTTGTTTTCAAGGATAAATATTTGTACTAATTAATTTTGTGTTTTTAGGTAGTAAATAAAGTTCACAGAAGTTGAGGAGGCAAAAGAGCAGAAAATTGGAGACGAGCGTCTATGGAGCAGAAAGCCAAAGCCCGCGCGCGCATCAGTTGCAACCCAACGAAGAGCAACCCATTTACAAGACATGGGCTTGAGCTATCCAAGACCCGGCCCATAGCCCGGATCAGAGTCCGTTCACCCTGAGCCGTTGAGATTGCTATCACCACATCCTACGCTCGCTCCTTCATGCACATCGAACCTCGCTGCACCCGCTCAACACCACACCACCTATATATCCCCCTAACCAACCAAACCAAACGCACCCTTTTCTTCTCTTCTCTTTTCTCTCCCGACAACACCAGAGAGACCCCTTACCTCCTTCTCTTCTCCCGACCAGTAGCCGCCCTCAACACCACCACCATCTTCTTCCACTGACACCCGGCACCATCGAGCCACCACAGTTGCACGCTTTCGCCGCTCCTAGTGTTATTTATCTCTTACATAGCTTCTCTAACCCTAAAAGCTAAGTGAGAGATAATTGAAACTAGGGTTTGTACAACAGCCCCTGCATGGCGTACCAGAGCCGAATTCACAGATGATAGAGGTTTGGGTGTTTGTCAATTACTACTTTTTGAGTGATTTGTGAGATATAAATGGATGTTTTGGATGTAAGAGAAAAAAACACAGCATGTTTTAGGGTTTAGTTTTGAAATTTTAATTTCAATTTGTTTTTATTTCTGCATAATGTTCTAAGCAATTAAACTAGGGTGTAAATGAAACCCTTTGATTTAATATGAAGCAAGTAGATTATCAAATTGTTCTTAGTGTGTGTGTTGTTTAGGAAAATAGTGAACTATTGAACTAAATTTACCTGTGATCACTGGTACTGTAAGAAGACCAGTGATACTAGGGGTAGGTAAGGAGATTTAGTGCATCAATTATCCAATTAAGGCCTTCAAGGAAGGCAGTAGAACAAAGTGAAAATTTGCATTGCTTTAATATAAGATCAGAGGGTGGATTTGATCACCCTAGTACCACTCAACCAATAGCTTTCAACACCTTTTGTTATTTTACTGCCTTAGTTTAGAGTCACAACTCCAACTCAGTCGCATCGAAAACAAACCAAACAACTTTGTCACTCCTTATAAATCAGTTAAGTGAACCTTTAGATCATCTTTTAGCACCTCCAATTCCCTGTGGATCGACCTGTGCTTGCCCGTGTCTCCAAT
The DNA here is from genome assembly GCA_023531295.1 of Papaver armeniacum. NCBI lineage: Eukaryota > Viridiplantae > Streptophyta > Magnoliopsida > Ranunculales > Papaveraceae > Papaver > Papaver armeniacum. Next base: position 1,152 of record JAJJWW010013991.1, on the reverse strand, counting down.
AAACACTATGCACTTGCAGTATCACAAGTAGGCTATAAAATAAACCCATTCCCTAGCCTACCAATGGACCGGAAAATTACGCCTTTGGCGCGTTGCCCCGCATGCCGTAACTTCCCCGATGAGCCTGGTAGGTTTCTAAAGATGGTTTTCCTACGTGTTAAACTGCAAGTGCACATCGCCTTTGGAGGCAGTGGCAAGCACAGGTCGAACCACAGAGAAATGGAGTGTGTGTGAATGATCAAAAGCTTACTCTAACTGATTTCTAGTGAAGTGACAAAAATATATGGTTTGTTTAGTGTCTTTACGACTGAGTTGGAGGTTGCAAAGGTAAAGGCAAGCTGAAATACAATTAATGAGTATAAAGGGTACTAGGATTGTCAAATCCACCACTAATTCATGTTATGGGATTCAACTAGCTCGAGAGTTTTGTTCCTGTGACAGATAAGGATAATGTGTCAATTTACTCACTTATCTAAGGAGTTTCACCAAGTGATACTTCAATTATCGGCTAAAGTACTAACCCGAGCACTAATTGTCTAGTTAAGCACAACTAGTCAAGGGAATTAGCAACTATCTCTAAGGCTTGAGCTGAAGCACAAACAACACAGTTTTAGCCTAACTACAATGGATACAAGGCATTCATTGTGAGAGTAAAGTGTTGTAAAACTAAAATTTAAGATATCTTATCATTTAATCATGCAAAAACAACTCAAACCCAGTTGAACCCACGCGAGAGAATCAGGGTTTCATTTAAATCCTAGCGGATTAAAATTAGAACATAGTGAACATGATAAAGATAGACTTTAAAATTGAAATACCAATTAACCCTAAAAATTGACTTTTTTTTCTAAAAGTGAAGAACAACCAAATATATAACTCACAAAACACTCCAAGCTTGCAATTAATGCTCACCCAAACCTCTTTCTTCCTCTGAATCGACCATGCATGGTTGTTGGAGAAACCCTAGTTCTAACTTATCTCTAACCTAGCTTCTAAGGTATGGAGAAGCTATGATGGAGATAAGTTAAGATAGGTGGCGGAGCGACAGGCACATGGAGTTGTTGGTGAAGGTGTCGGTGGTAAGGAGATAGGGATGGTGGTGATGGCTCTGGTTCCGTCAAGGAGAGGGAGGAAGGTGAAGGAGATGGGTTT
>JAJJWW010013990.1:0-146532 GCA_023531295.1 Papaver armeniacum | reverse complement strand
GAAGTGTCGCGAGAGTGAATGTTTGTGCATCCGCGACACTTCGCGGACACTCCCGAAAATAAAGGGGAACTTAGTCTGTCATCCACTATGTATTACCCTATATAAAGGGCTAAATGAGTCTCTGTAAGGGAGGAGATCTTTTTGGAATTGTTAGGCAAGTCATTAGGAGAGAGAAAGTTTAAGAGTGTTTTAACTTCTAAGTGTAATTCTATTTTCCTGTGTAAAACACTTCATGAATTCAATCAATAAATGTTCTTGATCTTACATCTTCCAATGGGTTAATTAATCAAAATCGAGTAAGGGGTGTAGTGTGGGAAATCCTGCTACTACAATATTGATATAAATCGCAAAGTTTTTTTCGTCTCAGACTTTGTGATTCCACAGGTTTAATACTTATGAGGTGAATAATAATCTAGATTGATCTTCGCCCGAAGCATAAGTCTGGATTTTGAGGTTATCTAGACTTTTTCTATTGTTATCAATTTCCAGTCTCACCTTGATCTACGATCAAAAAGGAAATCACACATATAGGCTTATCGGTGGGAGGCGATTGGTTTAAAGTTTTCAATTGAGTTGAAGCAACTCTTAGGCTGTAAAGGACGCCAATGCGCAAAGTCCTTCTATGATCCAGAGGCGTAAGGAGCACGATTGTAACTGAATTATTGTGAGGGTTTAATTCGGTCTCAACTACATTCTAAGCCGAAGTTATTTGTAGTAGGCTAGTGTTTGTAGCTTTTAATACAGTTTGGTGTTCAAAACTGGACAAGGTTTTGGGGTTTTTCTGCACTTTCGGTTTCCTCATTAACAAAATTTCTGGTGTATGTGTTATTTCTTTTTCCGCATTATATTTTTTAACTTTATAATTAGAATATCACGGGTTGTACGTAAATCAATCAAAGTTGTTATATCTATCCTTGTTTGTTGGATTTGACTTGATTGATTCTTTAATATTGACTTTGAGATCATCCAAGTGCTTTGGAAATAATCAGGTTCACAGATTCAGTTCTGTAAACTTTCTGATTGCGAGAGAAAGAGATATAACTCTAAATATTATTCCTTGATTGAGATTCATTAAGTTGAACTCTCGGAAATGTATTTAGGTTTTGTCCATACATGTTGCCTAAGAGAAAATTGGTGGTGTATTTTGGTACCCACGCGTTTTCAAGAACCACTATTGGTTATGGTTTATCATATACCTTTGATACTAAAACTGAACTTACTGCATATCCTGATGCAGATTGCGCAGGTTGTGTGGCAGAGAGAAAAAGTACATCAGGAGGATTTTTTCATGTGGGTTTAAATCTTGTGGCTTGGCATATCAGGAAGCAGAACTCACAGTCCTTGTTAACATGTGAAGTCGAATACATTGTTGCAGGTTCATGTTGTACTCAACTCTTATAGATGAAAGAAATGCTTTCAGTTTATGGAATAGATACTGGAACTATGAAAATATTTTGTGATAACTCAAGTGCGACTCGAATAACTGAGAATCCCGTTGAGCACTCAATAACAAAGCACACTGACATAAGATATATTTTTATAAGAGATCTCTATGAGAATGGTATTTTCAAAATCAATTTTGTACCTTCTAAACAACAATTGGTTGATATCCTCACCATACCTTTAGATACCGTAACGCTTCACGAACTTCAGAAAGCTATAGGTGTTGTTATAGTCCATTAATCCAAGCGGATACATGTACCCCTGATTTTATCTATATCTTTTGGGAACCTAAGCTTGAGTTCTAGTGTCTTCAAAGATCCGATTTTGTGACCCAAGATTGAGTACATCACCGTATATGAAACATATAGTTTTGATAATTTTCACCTAGTATTCCTACTTAATAAACTACTGTTTAGTCGAGATAAAGGTTTCTTTTGTGAGATTTGTTCTTTGTTATCATATTATGGTGATTAGAACATACATCTCATATTTTCTCATAGGTTAAGCTCTTAATTCTTGCAAAAGAGGAGTAAACTATTTTGAGAATTGCAGTATTGATCTCTCCACGATTATATTTTGTGCATATACTGCTACAAGATACCATAAGATGTTCTCTAGGAATCTACTTATTTCCTTGATTGCATAACCGCCGAGGAATGAGTGGTGAACTTTAATCTCTACGTTCTTACATGGATAGAGAATTTATAATTCTTATGTTGAGTCAATCGCAGCAATTGTTCTCTTGTTCGTAACTGGCGTAGAGAATTTTTTTTGCCGATAATAATTTTTCTTACGAAAATCTTGTATCTTAGTGCCTATAACATTAAGATTTCTATTTTTACTTCTTTGTTTGTAACTGGCAAGAAGAGAAAAATATTGGGATACAAATCTACTTTCTTCGTAACATGGGAGTAAATATGTTAATGTCCAAAAAAATCCTTCTCTTGTGATTAGAGTAGAGGTCGTTCATGTTTTTCTTTTGAGAATGAAATCAAATGGGGGAGAGTTCTATTAAACTTGTGCTTAAACGTAACATCTTTGTGGGAATAGCGGATGTAGAATTGTAGGAGATGCATATACCTATATATCTCGTTGATGAAATCGCCGAGTTTTTTGGTGAAATCATCTAAACTAAAAGTTGGTATATGTTCACTAGTCTTGAATACTCTTTTGTTTAATTCATTATGATCTCTATTTTTCGCATTTGCCAATTTTGTTGACAAAGGGATAATTATCAAGTAGTATCTTACTACAACATATGGATTAGCATCATGTAAGGGGTAGTAAATTATTATTGCAAAATATGTAAGTATTGACTAAGGGGGAGAACATACCACCGTAGTATCGCTTCAAAGTTGAGGTGTAATTGAACTTTGAGAAAGGTATCAATATTATGTTTCTGTATAACAACCAATGACTAGAGTGATTTTTTCATTCTAACAAAGATCTTTTTAAGTATTCTCATAAATTGTTATCGCTACGGATCTTCAAAATATAAAGGTGTTGAGCGAACACATGCAAAACCATAAAAGAACTTGAAGTACGAAGAATTCAAGACGTTTGTTGAAGAACCAAGGAAATCAAGCATAGTGGATAGTGAGCTGAAAAGTTTATTTATTTTTAATCCATATGTATTGAATAGTTTTATCACTGAAATTGACAAAGGGGAAGATTGTCAGAGAAATGCACGGTTGAACCCACAAATTTTGCTATCTCAAGCTTGTTGTAGATGTTAGATGATCAAAATTATTTTTTGATTTATAGTCTACTAAGTCAAGTCTCGGAATAGGATAAAATTTGGTAGTTGAGTATCAGACATCACCCTCGAAGATTGAAGATCGACAAGACATTTGGATTCTTTTATCATGTATGTGAAGACTTAACCATTTTATTTTATTCACTATCTTACCATTTTATCTGTTGAGACTATGTCGTATGACTTCTAGTATATTTACAAAAAAATATTGAGTCAAGCTTGTCTTGTTAAAAATCTCAAAATATTGTTCAAGCATAGATGTTCAAAGATCCTAAAAAATATTAGTCGAAACATTTTATTGTTCGAGAATTAATTTTTGGATCAATTGAAAATCGCACATATAAGTGATTTTATCACCTGGGAATGTTTTAACTCATCATAAGAGAGAAATTCATGAACTTTTGATATTTTTACTATGGGTAGGTTGGAAAACCAGTTTGGAAACCATAGATATCTAATTTCAGAAATACAGAGAAGGTTTGCGAACCAGTTCGCAAACCGCGAGTTCGATTGGGAATAGTTCATGAACTCGGTTCACGAATGTGGTGAACTAAATTTTGGTGTTGGTATAAAAGGATTAAGGTTGGCGAAATATGTTCATCCGAGTTTATAAACCAAGTACGGTTGGAGAACCCACTTCGTGAATAGTGTATATCTCTCGAGCCGAGTAGGGTTGGCGAACCCGTTTCACGAACCATAGCTTCCTGACTCATGAACTTTAGCCTTGCGGTTCACGAACCGTTTCACCAACGATCCCAGTAAAATTCAGAGATGCTCAAAGACTTATTTTTTAAAATATTTTTTAGCATTACTATGACTTTCTTATATACTTATAGGATTCATTGATCACCAAAACACTTATGTATGTGTATCATGATTAAACTCTTGAGTGTTTAAATGAACATCAACCTGCTTATGGTTTGAAAGGCATATTTGCCAAATTATAACGGTCATTATACACAGTTCTGTAACCGGACCACTGTGTATATTATTTCATTATATTTTCAAGATTAATTCTCACGTGTTTTAATTGAAACTCTAGTTAAAGTTTTATCCAAAAAGAGAAAGTGTTTACTTGATTCTCAAGTTATCTTAGCTTGAATTCTAAGCAACCCTCATTTTTGATAATCTATGAGATGATTTTTCAACTAGGACATTCAACCCTGAACTTTGTATCCTAGTTGATTGCTAGAGTCGTCCTCTATGAACTTAGGTTTTCTCTGAGAAACATAATTAGGGTTACGACTAAAAGACTTCGTTTTGGGTTTGTGATGCCAAGTCCGACTATCTTTATTTTGATAGTTCGTGTATCCTGATCTTGTTTTTTTTGTTATCGAGGTTCTCGTAATATTTTTCAGGCAAGATAGAATGAAATCGCAAAGTTCTCTTCGTCTCAGACTTTGTGATTCCCCAAGATAGATATCTGAAAATTGATCTTAAGTGATTTTTTGAAGATTTTTCTTGAAAGGTGGTAAAAGATCCAGGCTTCTCACATAAGTAAGTGTAAGTGTTCTGGATTGTGAGGTTTGCTGGCTTTGTCTATTGCAAAAGATTTTCCTGCCTTGATTTTTGATTTAAAGGGAAATCAAATAGGATTATCTGTTAGAGGAAGATTGGTATTAAAAGTCTTCACTGGGGTTGAAACAACTCTTAGGCTGTAAAGGACGTATGCTTAGGGAATCAATTGCGTAAAACCTTGCGAGGTTCAAGAGATGTAAGGAATACGACTGTAAATGAATCACTTGGAGGGTGGATTTGGTCTCAACTACATTGCAGTCCGAAGTCTGATATTAGGCTAGTGTTTGTAGCGGCCTAATACAGTCTGATGTTCAAATCTGTACGAGGTCCCGGTGTTTTTCTGCAGTTGCGGTTTCCTCGTTAACAAAATTCTTGTGTGTGTGTGTATGTGCTTTTACTTTTCCGCATCTTTTAATTGTTGAAAGTACTACACCGGTTCTTACTCCTATTAAAATAAAAAAGTTGGTGGTGTAGTTGGTACCCCGTGTTTTCAAAATGGATATACTAATGGATTCTTCGAAACAACTTAATATGTGGTTAAAGTGGATATATTAACAATCATTAATGGATTTTATTTGGAAGAGTGTCTAAATTGTTCTTTCATCAGCCTAATACCAATAAAGGAAGAATATAACAGGCCTCAACATTTCAAACTTATGAGTTTAGTGTACATCAAATATACAAATCATTTCCAGGGATTCGGAAGATAGATTTACGACAGCGATCCCCAAACTAATCATCAAGGAGCATTTATCATAAGAAAACAAATATCTGATGGTATATTAATTGTAAGGGAGTTAATGGATGCAAGACTAAGAACTAAAGTGCGTACCATGGGTCCTATGCAAACTTGATATGGAAAAGGCATTCGAAAATGTCAACTGACACTACAACATTTTATTGTAATGGATTTGGATCCAAGTGGAGAAATTGGGTTCATTGGACACCCTCCTTAGCTCAGTCCTCCTTTTTAGTGAATGTGACTTTAACAACTAGATTTCATCATTTTATAGGACTGAGATAATGATATTCACTATTCACTTTCTATTCATTCTAGTAGCATAAGTCCTAGTTAAGATTCCAAAGGGGTAAAGGTTATAATGATATAAAGGTGACACGTCTTCAATTTGCAGATGATACCTTGATATTCGTAGATGTAACAAAAGGAGTATAGTGGAAAATCTTGTGTTAGTACTGCAAATTTATGAAGCTATTACAACTCTCGGAGTTAATTAGAAAAAAAAACACACTAGTAAGAATTAGAGTAGATCATAAAGCTAAGACTTGCAAATAAACATTGTAAAGGGGAGAAACTACTCTTCAAATATCTGGGCATGTCTTTAGGTTCCAGAGCTAAACAATCTAGCATATGGGAAGTGATGATTGAGAATTTTAACAAAAAACTTACTAAGTGGAAAATAAGATTTATTATATGGGCCTGTAAGATAGTTTTATTAACAATGCTCTAACTAGTTTGCTGCTTGTCTAATTTATGTCCCTTATGCAAATGTATGCATCAATAGAGAAGATTATGGTTAGAATTATGAGAGATTTTATATAGAGTAACCATGCAGAGAATATAAAGGTTAGATGGGTAGCCTGGGACAAATTGTACAAGCCCAAAGAACTTGGTGGGTCAGCAATAAGGAACCTGATATACAAAATAAAAAACTTCTGAAAAAGTGGAGCTGGAGATATGTAAGTGAGAAAAATACACCATGGAGAGTAGTCCAACTTAAAACAAGGACCGACGAAATGACTTATGGCCCAAAGAATTCAGATTTCCACGTGGCAAGGGATATTGGAAAATATTAAGAAAGATATGTGGATATTAAAATGAAATCTATCAAATCTCAAATAAGAAAGGCGTCAAATTTTGGTATGAGAAATGGTCAATCTAACACCGTTATATTTGAATCATCAAATAACCAATAAGCTAGCAACTGAAAAGTGTGCAAAAGTAATAGACCTAATAGATTCAGGAAGGTAGAAATTGTGTCTAGAAAAGACAACCAAATGTTGAGGAATTGCAAGAACTATCTGAAGTGTTAACTCTTCTAGGTGATCCACCACTTCTAACTGAAGAGGATATATAATACTCTGATGCACAATTCAACTTCAAGCTACTCAACAAATGATGAGTATCATTGGCTTCAAAAGCAACAATATTCGGAAGATGCAAGCCTGTGAAATATGTTCCAACAAAAATATAATTTTTGTTTGGTAATTTTATGTTATGTTCTATGCAAATCCTATAGTAGCTTGGCAAAGCATCGGATATTACTTGGCGATCTAAAACTTTTCTAGAGGAAGCCAATAGATTGGTTAACTTATGTAACGATTTTTTGGGTTTTTATTTTGTTCCTAGATTAGGAAACAAGGTGGCAGACATTCTAGCAAAATCTGCTCGAACCTTGACAACAACTGTTGAATGGGAGAATTTCCCCATTTTTTGTATCCAACAACAATTCTCAGTAGATAGATCTAATATCAGAACATCCGAATGTGGATGGATATTAGATAACTCTACTTCCTCTGTTTCCCAGGTTCCTTCTTAGCCTTAGTTTTTGCAATGAAATATCTTACTTACAAAAAAAAAGAAAATCGGAAAGGATGTGACAGTGAGGAGTTGTCGTCTTTACAATCATATGGAAGAAACCACACATCACTCACTGCTGGATTACCCTTACTCAAGAGAAGTATGGGACTACTTCGTTGCTCCGTGCAAGATCAACTAGATGATGCTCAGGGTCGAGATTAAGGAGCAACTAGAGATACGAAGTCTGGACTGACAACAAAAGAAAATAATGACGGGCCAAAGGGCTAACCTAGGGCTATAGCCTTCAGGTCCCACGCGGCCATGCCAGTATCACCACCAACATCCTTGGCTCCTATAGATAAAGAAACTCTTTCAATCAACACTTAATTGTTTACCGAACCAAAAATTCCAAACTCTAACTAACATCTTATTCAAGCCATAACTATTGTCGCCCTCGTAATATCAGGTAATTGCTTCTCTACTATTTCTGTTCTGAAAATTGAGATTGTGTTTATTTTTTCGATGTTAATGATGGTTTACAAATTAGGGCAAAAAGTAGAGAAAATGGGAAAAAGAGGTAGAGCAGCTGTTGTGGTTCTTGGTGATCTTGGTCGTAGTCCTCGAATGCAGTATCATGCACTCTCACTTGCCCGTCAGGTAAATTTTCTTTTAAATTTCATTTCTCAATTGTTATCTGAACAGTATAACAAGTCTATTAGGTTATGTTGATTCAGTATAAACAGACCTCAAAACACACATTGCAAGAACCAGATATCACAATTAGTTCCCGTTACCATCAAGGTTATACATACCTAATGGTAAATAGTATGGCACACATTACACAACCCTGAGACGAGTTAATTCATGAGAGGTTCTTCCTGTTCAATTTTTTTCCAATTATCATTTTTTGTTTTGTTTTGAAATGATCAACTAAGTAAAGTAATCGCAACCTTAGAGCATCTATAGTGAGCATGCTAAAGTGGCATACCTAGAAATTTAGGTGCGGCAATGGTAATATATATAGTAGACAGAAATTAAAAAAAGCACGGAGTTTGAGCCATATAAAGTAGGTGGTGTATGAACCCTGTGAATTAGCTAGGCTTTGATATGTGTGCGATACTGTATTAACACCAATTGCTCACATGGTCTCACTTCTAAGTAAACAAATGCTAATGCTTGCAGCTAGGTGGTTGCTTAATTTTGGTGGGGGTTTTCAAAAAACACCTAATATCTGGTGGGGATTCAAATCCTGCTTGGTACTTAGTTAGAACTTACTAGCATATCAATTCTTAGGAAGAGAAATCCATATTCGCATGGTTTTTATCTACAAGTCATCATTTAGCAGTATCAGCGTCCTAAAATCCTCATAAAAAGGCTGTGGTCCCACTCTACGGAATCTCTGGTTGTATGGCAGAAAGAATATCTACAATTCTTAACAGTCTCTTTAAAACTATTCTCAACCTCGAAAAAGTGAAGCCAAGCTTTTGACCTAAGAAATGCTTGCAGAAACCGTTAAGCAATTTCGCTAGCTGTAGCAGAGCTATCTGGGCTGAACTTGGTTTGGTTTCTGACGTTTGGCTGTACCATAACAATACCTCTATATTGCATATCGCCAGAGTTGGTTTTCTTGGGAAGTTTAGTTATATGATTATATCCCAAGAAATATTTAAGAACACCTGTATGAGAAAGAAATTTAGAAATTTTGAGAGTGGAGATATAGCATGGTAAGCGTTGCTAGTTTCTGCTGCCATACAATTGAGGAGTGATTAGAATGAACAATTATTTTTCACAATCTACATTTTGGTGAAAACATCGCTTTGCTTTCAATCAAGTTCAACTAATGTTTTAGTTGATAAATCTAGCTCTTCGATTTCAACCAGCCGTTGACCCAAATAGTGTAAAATATGAAATCATCTAGGGGGTTCAAGATCTATAGATTTTATATATATATTGACGCCTGTTGTATAAATTTGAGTCTAAGGAGCTTAGTTATATTTAGGTTTTAGGTATATAAAAGCAAATCGTAGATGCCTACTTGTTGAATGGTAAAATTATCCGGCTGGAATATTTCTGACCTGATCAAGTCAAAGCTCCCATACTTCTGACTTGGAAGTCTGTTCCGTAGGCCATAGGCCTCAATTTCTTTACAAAAATTTGTGGTTTTGCTAGTTTCAGTTTCTGTGCAATTTTTCTGATGTTGGTTGTTTCAATTCTTTCACTGTTTTTCCTTTTTTTCTCTTCTTTTTCTGTTGTTTGTTGAGCCGAAGTGATTTTGATTGAGAATCATCCATATTTGAGCTTGCAGGCTTCTCTAGAAGTGGACATTGTTGCATATGGAGGTACTTGTTCCTAGCGAAGTTGCCTAAAAATATTGCCTGTCACTTACTTCTTTCTGAGATTTCGTTCTCTTTTCGTAACTATGCATATTTTGTCGCTCAACTGCTTTTGAGAGTTATGTGTCTTTCTGTTACTGTTGATTAGATGAATCGATTGAACTTCTTCCCCACTTCCTTGATTAAATGGTTTAATTTTTAACTGATTTTGTGACTTATTGCACTGGCCGCTGATACTGTTGTCAAGACTCCGGAATATATCATAGTTACTTTTGCCTGCATTGTCTAAATCAATTTTGAACTTAAACATTCATATTCAAGTTCAACTGCTCTGTCTAGATTCATTATCTTTCAGGTTTTTCTTATTGACTTATATACATGAAACTTTAGGTACATGCAGATGTAAGTCTGAACTGGAAATGATTTCTCTCGATCTCTACAGTTTCTCTAATCTTAGAAGTAAAGAATAAGGAATTTAGTCTTGTTCACAATTATATCTGTATGCAACTTTCAGTCTCCACTTATTACAGACCCTGTAGTTTTACATCGTTTTTGTTTGGTGCATTCCCTCTCTTTCCTACTGCATTAGTTTCCTTAACTATTTTCAGTTCCTTGATTATTGGGGTGAAGCTCCACTATAACATGTCAAATCATACGTTGGTTGTCCCATTCCATTTGTTGAATTAGGTATTTGTCTTATATGTAAACTCGTTTCGGCAGGTTCAGATCCACATTCTGCTATTCTCGAGGATCGATCTATTCATGTTCATACTATGGTATTGATCCAGGCTGATCTTTATTCTTCCAGTCTAAATTTTTCTATTCCATCCAGTCTGAGCTGATCTTTTTCATTCATTTGTTTGTTTCTCTCATAGACACAGCTTCCAGTCCCCCAGGGTTTGCCTAAGATACTTCGTCCAGTGATTCTCTTGTGCAAGGCATTGACTCAGTTTATTACGCTTATATGGTTTCTCTGCTACAAAATTCCGGCACCTGATGTTTTCATAGTGCAGGTGGTATACATATTCCGATGATCACGTGTCAGCTAATGTATCCAGTCACCTGCTTATTCCAAATTGTGTAACTGATCTTATGCTTGTTGGGCTTTTACAGAACCCACCTTCAGTTCCAACTTTAGTAGCTGTGAAATGGGCTAGTTGGCTTAGGCATTCAGCAATTATTGTCGATTGGCATAACTTTGGATATACTCTGCTGGCGTTGTCTATGGGAAGAAGTAGTCCTTTTGTGAAAATATATCGCTGGTAATTACAGCCTTAATGTAAATAATTTTCTTGGTCTTGCATTCAGTGTATAAGCTTTTCAGCATTTTTCAGGATTGAAAAACACTATGGTAAGATGGCTGATGGTTCTTTATGTGTTACTAAGGCAATGCAACATGAACTGGCTCAAAACCGGGAGATCAAGTAAGTTATTCAGCTAAAACGATCTATGTCCCTTGTGTTACATTTACAAAGTGATACAAGACTTTTGTGTGTAATGAATAATTTGTTTCTTTGTGTTTTTATATGATTAGAGCAACGGTGCTGTATGATCAGCCCCCGAAATTTTTTCATCCTGCCTCACTTGAAGAAAAGCATAAGGTAACCAAGTGTTTATTACTGTCTTCTTATTGATATTGTGATTTCTGCGAAACTATGAATATGATGGCGTTTTTTTTTGTAGTTATTTTGCAGGTTAAATAAAGATATAACTCATCCTCATGGTTTTCGTGATTTTGTTAGTGCTGGTAATGTCTGATCACAATGTTTTCATAAGTTTAATTTTCACTTGAGATACACTTACGGACCACACTCGGCTCTCACAGGACATGTGGAAATGGATAGCAACGCTGTAAATGAAAATCTCTTTACCCATCAGATTGGTAGCGACATTGTCTTGAAGCCAGACAGGCCAGTCCTTGTTGTTAGCAGTACAAGCTGGTAAGCTATGTTATAGGGGTCTTTCAGTTCTTGGTAACATGACGGTTACTAAATTTTGGTTTCCAAGCTGAGAGGAGTTCCCTTGAGTATTACAGGAACTAATGCTTCTTTTCAGGACCGCAGATGAAGATTTTGGCATGCTTCTGGAAGCCGCTTTAATGTATGATAGGCGTGTTGCTGCAATCATGAATGAGGATGATTCAAATGAGGAAGATATGGTTTTTGAGGGCTCTCACAGTGGAAAAAGTAGCATGTATCCGAAGTTGTTGTTCATTATTACTGGTAATATCCTCTCTCTCTCTCTCTCTCTTTTTCTCCCTTCATGATGTCTATTCAACCCTGTGGGAGTTTACCTTTTGGCCAGTGGCCTTATCTGTTGTTAGTCTTGTGACTTTGATAGGTAAGGGACCTGAAAGAGAAAAATATGAGGAGCAAATAAAAAGGTTGCGGTTAAAACGTGTTGCTTTTCGTACAATGTGGCTGGCTGCTGAGGATTATCCAGTACTTCTTGGTAAACCTTCTACTTGCCATTATTGTTTATTATTTCTGGACTCGGTGCACTTAGGCGACATGTGCTACCTGCTAATATCTAAATATTCTTTATTTTATAGGATCAGCAGATTTAGGTGTTTGCCTGCATACTTCTTCATCTGGGTTGGACCTTCCAATGAAGGTAGTACTTTGAGGTCCTTGAAGAATCTGAAATAGAATCAGACCTAGAAATCCTGAAACTTTAATTCAATGCATCTCTCAATAGTAATGTACTTATTAATTATATAGCTCATGTCATTGACAATTTCTGGGTTCAGGTTGTGGATATGTTTGGATGTGGACTTCCTGTATGTGCTGTTTCCTTTTCATGGTAAGCTTTCTTATATCTTTATGAATTCTAGGTAGCGTTGTATGAGATGCAGCCAGTGACGGATCACTATCTTATTAGTTTAAATGTGTGGCCATTTTACTCACTTTGTGATGTCATTTCTGTTGACTTGATTGTTTCAAAGCATCGAAGAGCTTGTAAAGGTTGGGGAAAATGGTCTTCTGTTTTCATCATCTTCTGAGCTTGCTGATGAACTCTTGGTAAGTTTAGTAGCTCCTAGTCTTTATTCTCTAGTTCTCAGCGAATATCCAACCTGTAGTAGGTTTTCTTTTTCTTTTGTACGTTTTCCTGCAGCCATAGTTATCATTAATCGATACTATGTGATCTGTGCAGTATTAGAAATTGAGCTTCTCAAGTGTTCATAGAAAATCAAAGCAATACTCACATTCTTTGCATGTTGCTAAACTTTCCTCAGATGCTTTTTAAGGGCTTCCCTGATGGATGTGATGCTATGAAGTCATTGAGGAACGGTGTTTTGGAACGAGGGTCTTCTGCTAGGTGGGCCAACGAGTGGGAAGAGCATGCGAAGCCACTTTTATCTGAAGTAAGTTACTAGTTGCTATTCACGTCTCGACAGAGATTTGTGTTTGTCTTTATTTAAACCGTGCTGTTTAGAGTTCCTCCTGATTATATATTTTTTGAAGCATCCTTCTGATGTATTTGTTGTTGTTTTTCTTCAGGTTATTTTGATGAGCCACAAGTGAACTTTATTTTGATTATTACTTTTAAAATAGATATCAAATGGCTAAAAGATCATGGCACCTTTTTAAAGACGTTTCATAGGCTCGGTGGGTCTCAGTGTAATTTGCCATTCAAAACAGTACACGTTTTCCCTTTTTTGCGGAGGAAGGAAAATCGCAAAGCCTTGAACTTGTAGTGCCACTGTTTATATAATAGGCTTTTTAACTCAAAAGAGTAGTAATCTCTATTGCATTTCAAAGTCCAACAGTCTAATTTGACATAGTCCTAGTCCATGTCAAAGGATTAGTCAAGAGATTGTAATATTTAATGCGTTCTGGGCCTTTTGTGAACCTGCTGTGCGGGTCAGATCATAGTAATCAAAATTCTATTATATTCTAGACTTAGATGGTGGCATTGGGTTTTATGAGGGCACTACTAGTACATGGGGGAAAAAAGCAAAACACTAGTACAAGTTGTAAGGCAGATTATGTGCTACAGGGGTTAGCCAAAATGCCAAACATGCAACATTGCTAAGCGTCACATGTCCACTTTGTGGCTTAAAATTTTCCACGGGACATAACTGGTAAGATTCCATGGTTTAGTGAATCAACTTCACCCACAAATATTCGCCCTTGCACACTTGTATCAAAGTATGCATCTGCCTTCACTCTTAAGGCTCTACACAACGAAAATCTTTTTTCTTTTCTCTCTAATTTTTTGTGCCCCATAAGTATAAGAGGTTAGCCATGCATCAATGTACTTAAATAACTCAACAAGGTAAGCAACACAATGAGCACAAAAATGTAACGCAACAAATCCATTTTGTTGCATTAAGGAAGATTACATAAAACAACCCATCGCATGGACTAAACAGGCCATTCACCATTTTTGGTGAATGCTTAACTCTCTCTACAATTCAGTGGTTCTTCTACAATCGAGCACCCCTGAACTTATTGATCTCTAAGCTATTTATACATGCTAAGATCATCTCAAAACTTGTGTGCAACCGTTTGTACACCCTATGAACAGCCAAGTTCCATCGGCGGTTTTCCTAACCGCCAACGTGATTTTCAACTACCACCTTTTGTGTTGCCTTGCCAATTGATGCCACACTTGTACTTGGTGGTTAGGCTTTGCCAAACATGGTTATAAACCCACTTTATAACTGCTCTAAGTCATCCATTTTCTCTGGCATGTGTGTGGCGCCTGTAACCAACTTATAACCGCTCTTATAGGCCAGCCTTGCACCATTATGCTTTATATGCGCCATCATTGCCCTTCTTCTGATCAGGCCATGCTTTATACACTCTTGGATGCTACAAACTAGCATGAATACATGCCAATGGCCCTTCCAACAGTTTGGCAATTTTTGGCCTACAAGCGATAAGCTTTACTTGCATCACTTTGGCGAGCAACTGGTTATAATGACGGTTTTGGCATACGCCACTGCTGCACTTGCAATGGCCATGCATTGGCCAAGCCTTATGCCAATGCATAAGTCATCTCATGACTTATCTTGCATCCTTAATTCCTTCCTTGAGCTAGGCTAACTCTGGGTCAAGGATATGTAACACTATCGCATAGTATTGCATATGTCAAGTAGTCTTTCTTGTCCCAGCCATGATGGCGCTACATCGTCGTACTTATAAGCTTCATCGGTTAGGCCACTAACTTCAGTAATGCGCAATGATTGCGCTTCGCTGGCTTGGATGATAACAAACCTCCCCCACCCAATATGTTCCTAATTGAACGCAACCAAGTATACTCGCTATACTTGTTCTTTGGCCTTGTATGCTTCCGAGCCTATCTCAGAAATCAGCAAACTTGTTTGGCCTTTGTCCTTGCCAAAACTTTCTTCTTAGTACCATATGCTATCACTTAGCTTGCTTCCTTGTCATTTATCTAACTGACTTGTGTTGTCATTGTCGCGTTGGCGTACGCTCCAACTCCAACTCCAATCGTATATCAATACCTATTGCAAACTAAAATTTCTCTTGCCAATTCCATGAATTAGGCTTGAATTTCACTTGAATCATTTGCGCTTAAGTGTACGCAAGAAATGATTTTTACCAACTGATCACAATGATCATTACCGTAGTCTTTTGCCCTCTCCTTCCGACTTTAGTTGCACCGCACAACATAACAAGACTTATGCAAGACTCGACTTTATTCTTCAATCACGCCGTGCCTTCGCCAAAACATGATGTGCCTTAAGGTATGCACGCTATCATTTTATACCACTCTTATATATTCCACACCCTATACCCTTTGTTGTAGTCAGCAACACAACATGGCTTACACTAGATTTGGCCTTCAAATCATATTGCAAACTTTTCTCTCTTGGACTTGTATTGTTTGCATGTCAAAGAACCAACACCTTGATGTCCTTTGCTTGCATTGTCGCAACGCTATGATTGAAATGCATGACTTTGGTATAGTCATGACTTAGAATTACCCGGGACATCCCACTGTCACATGGACAAGGTATCCTCTTCACGCGCCTTTGAAACCAACAGTCCTCATTGTTCATTCAAACTGCTACGTTTTAATGTAATGGAAAAAAAAAACATGTTCTTCCAATCCATGAGTCAATATTAACTCAATTCTATTGATGGGATTACTTCTACATTCTTGATGCCGTTACTCCATTTCGTCACTGCCAATATGTTGTCGCATTTTCACGTTACTCTCAACAACAAACACGTTTATGCCACCAACTCTATTTGCTTCTTTCACTTTCAGCGTCTCCTATTGCATATTTTGGTTTAGTATACTATGTAGCATCTTCCCTCGTGAACTAGCTTTACTTTGAACGAAAGAGACAGGAACTCTCATCTCAAATACCCTTATTCACTGCTACCTTACATAGAGAGACTTCATTCCAACACCAACACGACCCAAAATAGAAAGTATACTCAAACTAAGCGAATTCCCGCACCAACTGATTGCAAACTTGTAATACCTAACCAATCTTGCAATACTGACTTCATCTTCACTTTTAAGCAACAAACAAGGAAGCGAGTCTTTAATGTTGCAAATCAGATTGCCACATGCATTCTTATAACTATCAACGTTCTTATGCAACTCCCATAACAAAACACAATATAATTGATACTTAGTTGAATACTCCTTCAAAATGAGGCTTTCTTGTTGCTTTAGCTTTTATGAAGATTTCTTCAAGAATGACCTCATGCCATCCTTATGCATCACCACTACTTTTTCCTTCCTTTTACATGCATCTACAATTCGGCCTAACTTACATCTCTAGACACATCATGCATCCTGGACATGCCCAAATCTCATTTGGTGCATGCTAATGTTGCATATTTTCTATGCTAGTTATCACCCGAATTTTGACACAAACTTGTGCACCTTTGCACAATTGGATTGGACTTAACTTGGTGATTCTGAGCATCACCATAAAGCTTAGCAAGTCATATTGCTCAATGATTGTTGCGGATAAATTCCCTTACTTTGGACAATTGCAAACAAGGTCACAATCCTTGTAAATAAGGCACCATTGCCTACGTTCCATGAAGCAAGAATACCGAGTTCTTTTTCAATCTTAGAACTCACTTTAATGACCATGCACATTTGGTTTCTCCTGTGTTTCCCTTTCTCCAAAATCATCTTAGTATCAATAATGATTTGTAGACGAATGCAGGTCTTTGGACAGCCTTGTCCAAGCATATCGATCCCAGTCTTATAAAACAGGTGCAAGCACACTCCTTGTGCGCATCTAGCATCAACGAAGAACACCATGCTAACGTAAGATCGTGGTGTATTAGTTTTTCCCTAACTTACGTTTCTTTCTTCAACCTTTCCATAAGATTTATGCTAGACAAGAATTAGCTATCCAATTCTTCTTTCATGGCATCACATCTCCATGAAAATTATGGTTCACAACCAGACTTTTTACTAATTACCACCAAGGTACATGCATTCGAGAGAGATTATTTTAATCTTCCACCATACTGGCTACAATGAGACACCTTCAATTCTATCACATAGACGGGTTCTCAATTATCTTTTCCATTGCAAATGCCAACAACATCTTTGAGTTCAAGAATTTTCGTATAATTCCCATTACTTCATGTAATGTATACTGTACTGATAACACTACGAAGAAATGCATTCCAAATGCATAATCTTCGCATACTTCTGAGAAACATGGACTTAAAATCTGACTTGCACCATATAAGTAAGCACACTATTTAGTTTTGTCATGCAATCAATTGAAAACCTGGTTTCCAATGATTCTTGCATGTTCGTCTAACACTTTGGGCAGGAATTTTGACACCTTTGTCATAAACTTTCGTAATTTTTGCTACCTCAAGCTTCAAAGTTCATTTCAGTTAATATTTCTACACAAGAACAACTTCTTCTAGTCTCAATACTGATGAAACCCAAACAATTCATCACTGATTTTACAAACAAATGACACCAACTTTAGAAGAAAAAAAGAAAAATCAATAAATGTGTCCCCAAACACAGCTCTCGTACCAGCTGTCACATGCCCGTTTTGCGGCCTAAAATTTTCCATGGGACATGAACGGAAATACTCTGTGGTTCAGTGAATCAACTTCACCCACAAGTACTCAGCCTTGCACACTTGCATCAAAGTATGCATTTGCCTCCACTCTTAAGGCTTTACACAACGGAAGTCTTTCTTCTTCTCTAACCCTTTATGCCTCCATAATCATAAGAGGTTTGTCATGCATAAATGTAATTAAACAACTCAACAAGATAATAAACACAATGAACACAAACATATAACGCAACCAACTCATTTTGTTGTATTAAGGAAGATTACATAAAACAACCCATCACATGGACTAAACAAGCCATTCACCCTCTTTGGTGAATGCCTAAATCTCTCTACAATTTGGTGGTTCTTCTACAATCGAACAACCCTGAACTTATTGATCTCTAAGCTATTTATACATGCTAGGATTAGGCCAAAACTTGTGTCCAACCGTCTTCACATCCTATGAACAGTCAAGTGTCCATGGGTAGTTTCCCTAACCGCCAATGTGCTTTTCAACTACCACCTTTTGTGTTGTCTTTCCAATTGACACCACACATGTACTTGGTGGTAAGGCTTTGCCAAACATGGTTATAAACTCACTTTATAGTCGTTCCAAATTATCCCTTTTCTCTGGCATGTGTGTGATGCCTGTAACAAACTTATAACCGCTTTTATAGGCTAGCCTTGCGATATTCAACTTTATGATGTGTCATCATTCCGATACTTTGGATCATGCCATGCTTAATTCACTCTTGGATGTTACCAACTAGCATGAATATAGGCTAATGTTCCTTCTAATAGTTTGGCTAACTTTGGCCTACAATCCACAAGTTTTACTTGCATCACTTTTCCGAGCAACTGACTATAATGAAGCCTTTGGCATGCATTTTCCAGGACTTGGAAAAGCCTTAGGCCAATACACAAGTCATCTCATGACTTATCTTGCATATTTAATTCCTTCATTGAGTTGGGCTAACTCTGGAACAAGGATATGGAACATAGTGTTACACATGTCAAGTAGCATTTTTTGTCTCAGCCATGATGGCACTACATCATCGGATTTGTAAGCTTCATCGTTTAGGCCACTGACTTTAGTAATGCGCAAAGATTGCGCTTCACTAGCTTGGATAGTAACACTAAGACAGATGACTTTCTAGTTTGTTTATATGGGTTTTGGTACCCTTACCAGTTTGTGACTTCTTTTATATCCTGCCTATCGGAGAAATCAATCTCAAGCCAATCTTTACGATTGTACTTAGTACGATAGAAATAGCAAGATCAAATCACACAAATACGAGAAAGTAGTATCGGTCTGGCTTAACAATCCCAATGAAGTCTTCAAGTCGTTAGCCTACAGGGTCTCGATAGAAACCTAAGGTTAAAGGAGAATCGACTCTAGCTTATACAACTAGTATCACACAGGAGGTGTGGGTATTAGGTTTCCCAGTTGCTAGAGTTCTCCCTTATATAGTCTTTCAAATCAGGGTTTGCAATCAATGCTAGCTTAGTAACAAAGCATTCAATATTCACCGTTAGATGAAAACCTTATTAGATTCAAGCTAATATCTTTCAACCGTTAGATCGAAACTTGGCTTGTTACACACAAATGAAATGCAAGTTTTTAGGTTTGTGTAACCGTACCCAAACATGTACATTTAGTTGGTTCAACAGTAGTTAACCAAATGGTTAGCCATATGAGCACTTTCATATCAACCATATTCTTCTTTACCATAACTAGTTCAAATGACTCATATGAACTAGTTAGAGAGTTGTTTAATTGCTTAGATCTTTATAATAGACACAATTGAAGAAAAAAATGATTTGATTCACTCGAATCGATTTATGAACTTTATATCCACGGTTTGCAATTATGCATTCCTTAGTTTATATAAGTTTAAGTTCACAAATAATCGTTTTTTGAAAAAATAACCAACTTAAGTACGCAAACTGGTACGCGGGCTTAAGTACCCGGAATAAGTTTGTTTTTAGTTTACAAACTCCAGCTGAATTTCTCGGGATGAGAACTTCCAACAGTACGCGGACTTGGTACGCGGACTCTAGTTCCGGTTTTCCTGAGCAGCAAAGTACGCATACTTTGGTTCAAGGAATAATGACTTACACACATATATGTTACCACAAATTGTTTATATCCTTCCATGGTTATGTAATTCTAAACTCTCATTTAAATCATTGAAACATTCTTAGAGGACATTATATAGTTGTTATTCACAAACCATTTTTCGTCAAAGCCATTTTCAAGTGATTGAAACTTAATATGACTTTCGTCACTAGTAAAGATGAACTTGGCCAAAGCGAAAGCTTACCAACACATATTTCGAGAAATAGATAAGCGAGATAAACTCGCTCGAAATAGCAAATGTGTATAATCATAGTCTATATAGCAAAACGACTTTTGTCTCAAGATAGGAGATAGAGTAGATAGACTTTTGAGTGATAGATAAGTTCAAGTCTCCACATACCTTTTAGTCGATGAAGTTCCACAAGTTCCTTGAGTAGTTCTTCGTCTTTGTATGATGATCGCCATGGAGTCTTGAGCACAACTACACTTTCTATCCTAGTCCGAGACTTAGCTAATAGTAGACTAGAAATCAAGACTTATAGTTTTGATCACTAACATTGACAAACATGCTTGAGATAGCAACACATGCGAGTTCGACCGAGCAGTGCTCTAACAAGGTGTATATGTAAAATATTATATCCACAAGCAGAGGAAGTAATAACCAAATTCAATAGAAAAAGTATTGGATCACTACCTAGACGAGTAGAGTGTGTTTGCGTAGTTCGTCGACAAAAAATATATCATTAATCGAGTCTCACTTTGTTTAATTTCAATTTTATAAATGGTAATCAATTACTTTTGCAGTTTGGGTATGTTAAAAATTAATCATCTAAGTTTATGAATATTGAATCAGTTAATTATAATCTTATTGTTCGTGATTGAAGAAAAAGGTGAGAATCATATTATCTTTAATTTTGAAACTCCAAATTGAAGTTCAAAATCCACTAAATTACCACGCCTTGAGAGGTAAATTAGAATATCCCTTTTGAATTTGCTACACAACTTGAAAAATTAGATGAATACTTGAGAATTTGACTTGGAAAATAATTTCACTTTTATAGCTCTGATAACAAGAACAACAAAGCGGAGTGATGGGAAGAAAAAACTTTGTTACTCTTGGACGAAAAAACTTTTTCCTTTTCATGACAAAGTGCACCAATAATAAAAAAGAAAAATGGATCTATTTTTGGTCCCAATTTAGCAAGTTATCAACAAAAATAAACTATATATTGTAATAAATAAATAAAAAAATTTAATCCAATAATAATGATTTCACTCCATATATAAGAATAATTATTTTTTTCTGAAGAAATAGGGTTAAAATTTATAAAAGATAAACTTCAAAAGAGATTACAAAGATGTTACATACGGATGAGAGATGTCCAACTTCAAAGAAAAAGGCTAGTTGAAACATCCTAAAAATCCCTAAGCTAAAACCACGTAACATAACTGTGGACTTAACTGTAAATGTGAGTTCTTTCCTAGTTTTACCTCTTCAACCGAAGTTTATAAGCTCAGGGAAAATCTAACTTCATTCTGAAAGGGGACAACCGGGACATTTGGCTGAAGCTTTCATGATGTCTCATTTGGCTGAAGTTTCTTAGCAGATCTTGCAAATCAGGTGGACTGGTCTTGCATTTCTCATTTGGCCGAAGCTTCCATGATCTCCAACAGCTTCACTTTTTCTTAGAGCACTCACACTCATATGGGAGAAAACGCAGTGGTGGACAAATTGGCAAAGCATGGTCAAAAACATGAAACTTGTAATTTTCTTCTAGTAATTTACCTTCCTTTATTAGACACTATATATGTATTAACTCTAGCAACGGTACTGACTGTATGGCAACGCAACATCTGGGAGATGCTTATGCTCGTGCTTAGTCCATCTAGTGTATTTGATGGAAAGAAAACAGATACACGTAAACAGTAATATTGCATCCATTGAGAAAATTTGACATGGTTTGTAAACAAACAAACATGATATATCAGTTTTCATATAAACTTACCCTAACAAGGAGTAGTAAGCAATCTTGAAGAATATCCACCAAGTCAATGGGGGACTTGTGTTACTACATGAACAACAATATTAGTATTAACCAACATTGATACTTGAACAAATCGAATAAATTCTAAAACAAATTTGAAAATAACTTACCTCTCTATTCGAGTAGCTTACCACAAAACAATTGAAGATACTACTTGTCTTAACAAGACAAGAATCATTGGTCGTAAATCATAATTTATGATTACCTCCTTCACCCACACTTAGATCCCAGCCCCGGTCAATTGCACAATTACCATATAAATAACCGGCGACTTCTCCCAAACAGCCAACTGTTGTAATCTCACAGTTAACCAGGCCCCGAAAGCGTGCAAATGGACACTGATGCCCATAAGCCATGCTGGACAACCATGGAAAGCAGTTCTTAACCAAGCCAAAGAAGTCTGGATGCACGCGCGAATGGTCATCTGTAAAATAGAGGGGGAAAAATTAAGACTTTATGCTAAAAGAAACAACCGTGCTCAAAATGTGACCTTCTAAGTTTTTCGGATGCTCTCCTCAGTAAAGGGAGAGACTAATTAAATGATGAAGATTGCATAAAAAATATCAATTGTTATCTATGTTAACACTTGGTTAGGCTATATCTCTCATTTGTTTAACAAAACAATAAATGCACTAGGAAAGAAATTTAAATTCAACCAATCAAGATCATAATAAAAGAGTGAAAATTGCTATTTATTCATGTATTTTGAAGATATGCTCCAAGTATTGAACTTAACAGTTTGGATGATATCAAGCAAAATAAAAAGACTAACAGACAAATTTAGACTTTAATCTTCGATAAACAAATACATACATAAAGAGGGATGATAATTATAATAAGGCATTTTTGTTATTACCTGATGGTCCCAGGGAGACAAATAAATAGATACATTTGACGTTATGTTAAAAATTATAATTATTGATTGATGGTTGAATGAATTATGCTAACCTAAACCTAGTTTTTATACATACTAGTTTTGCACCCGTGCGATGCACGGGTATATTTCTTGCTTATGATATATTAGAAGCTCGTTATAATAATAAATATTATATATAAAAACCAATAATAAATCAGTAAGTATGATACTTTGGTAGTACTTTTTTTTATAAATAAAAAACTAATAAGCTAATATATACGAGAAAATACAATAAACCAAAAAAGGCTAAAGCAGATATAAGTTCCAAGGGAGACATTGCAATGAAAAAGAACTTCTTCTTACCATTCTTTCGTATCCTCTTTATCCTTGCCTTATAGTATTTTTTTATATCCTGGTAAGACCGGTCGTTATCGTTAATGTAAAACATTCTTTCGTTCACTGTTTATCTTAGTAAAAAGTGTCATAACTATGTACCTTCAAGTCCATTGAACCGGTTGATCCAGTTTCTGTATTTAACCCTAAAAGAACATGTTGAAAAAATATGTCTTTCCCATAAAATTATCAAGAAGTGCCTTAGTGTCTTCTTGATTGCTCCCCTTGACATTATTATTCAAATGCGTCAGTATATTTGTTTCTGTAAACATATCGTTATAACCGATGAAGGTAGCAATTATCAGAATAATTGATTTTCAATACCGTCATATAAAGCTCCTCCATTCCACATCCGATGGATTTTTCTGTGGGCCTGTCCATTAGAACACAGACTGCACTGGAAGTCTGATTCACAACTTTGAGATGCATTTTATAACTACGTGGACCAATAAAGTTAGATATTCACACCTCACATTATTTTCTTATGTTAAGCATTTTTATACGTGCAATGACTTAGTTGGCGACGCCAAAGCTTAGCTTCCTCCGTAGTACGACTGATTATCTTTACGTAGGATTTTCATGTTACTTATGCAGCAGTTACGTTATAACAATCCTTTCCTTTAACCAAAGTAACTACTTTTTCTTTACAAAAGAGTGTTTGTACCTAAATTATTAATTATAACTCCATACAACACAATGATTCCGAAATTGGACGAAAATAAATTATGTTGTTATTGACTGCGAAGTCGTCATGTTGGAAACATTTTAACACCCTTCTTTCAAAATAGATTGGTGTTTTCATGCTTAAATACATCCAATAATTAAGGTGGAGATATATATCGGACTAAAATTGAACAACCTTAATTTACATTTAGGACAACAGATGTCTCCGTTTATATGGTAATAATACAATCCCAGGAAATATAGCTATGAAATTTATTTGTCATGTTGCCTCATTTAGGCTTCGGTCGAATGGCAATTCCTCAACAGGTAAAATTTCTCATAGTTTTTTTCTGTTTGGAGAACACGCCTGATCTCCACGGAAAAAAGTTTCATGATATTCTGAGGAAAACACTGATTAGAGTGATGCATCGTTTTATATAGTAGTAGTCTCAATCAATTTGTTATGTAACAATTGACGTGAAGGGTGATTGTACTGCGCGGACTTTGTACAGAAAATATCCATATGACATGCAAAACCACTCCAAAATAACATATCAAGTAAAAAAAATAAATATATACTCCGTTCTGGGAAAAAAAATCGAGCAAGTAAATTGTAAAATAAGTGTGAAACTGAAAGAACCCGAACATCTGCTAGAAAAGGAAACAATAAGAAAGCTGGGAGTTGGAACTAATGACTCGTGACTTCTAAACTACACGTTAAAGAATAAAAGAGAAACTCTATTTATATTCACCTGCATCCTAGCTAAGATGTATTCCCCGTCTTCTATTGTTCCTCCTATCCAACATCACATCCATATGGACCATATACGTCGCAAAAGGTTTATTCTGGCTTCTTTCTAACTTGTCAGTCAATGTACCGGAGGATTTTCTTGTTATTCTATCGTCAAAAGAAGAAATAAAAAATTAACAGAACTTTTTCTCAATGATATAAAAAAAATCAAATTATGCGATTAGATGATGCCCGAGAGACTATGAATCTATGATCATTGAAAAGATGTCCCCCATGTTCAACTTGATATCTTACATCTATCACTATGTCAAATAAACATCGACGGTCAGAGAAAGCGGTCAGCGAAAGCAGAGTATTTTCAGAATATAGACATGAACGCAATCCTATGTTGCACGGACACTCCAAGAAAGATGTCGTAACCGTGTCGGACACGTAAACGGACACGACACTTCTCGACACTCGATGGACACGCCACATCATGTGTCGCGTAAAAATTGTTATTGGACACTTTGCGGACACCAATTGGACACTTTCGGACACATCATAAATGAATTATTTTGGTTTGAAAAATCAAAATAAACTAAATGAGACGCTAATTTATTCTTGTTTTAGTCAAATCCAAGCATTATTCATGAAAAACTTTACCATTACTATATTATTATTAAATTTATATAATTAGTAATCTAATATTTTAAAAATAAGAGTAATTATTTTGTTGTGTAGATTGTAGTAATATTTTATTTTAATGATGTGAATAATATATATAACGTGTCCCCGTAACCCGTTTTTTTTTAGATTTGACGTGTCCCCGTAACCGTGTCGTGTCGTAACTGTGTCCCATGTCCGTGCAACATAGACGCAATCGATAACGACGTGGAACTGATTATATCTTTATGGGTAGTGGAGTTTGATTCGATCGATACAAGTCCATAATTGTATGCATTAACCTAAGCGCACATCCTTTTTTCTGGTATTAAAAAACCACCCGATCGGATTACCAATGTCTATCTGGTCACACATATAAGTTACGGGAATTAAAATGGAGTAACGCAAATTGTATTTTATGAATGGTAGTATTTGTAAATGCACTTGCTTTTTATGGGAATTCAAATCATTTTTGTTAGTTCTCTTTTTAAAATGAAACATTCAGCAACCAAGCCGCCATTTTCGACCAGCTTGCAGCAGGTTCTCCATTTTCACCATTCTATATCGAGTATGAATCCAACTTCCCATTAGTATAGTCTTCGTACATTCTATAGGCGACTTAATCTCTATCGAACCCCTGCCATAAAAATTAAAAAAAAATGGTCGATGCTACAGGTGTTTCACCCTTTGTTGGTAACAATGGTCGAGTGTTTACTCCGGGGGTTGCCATTTCTGATGCTATCTCGCGTAAGCACACCAAATATTTGGATAAGTGCTCGGTTCATGGTTACGGTTTTGGAGTTCTTGCTTTTACTACTCTGGGTGAACTTGGGGAGGACATGGTTGTTTTTCTGAAGAGGTTGAGAAATCGCAAAGCTAATTATGACCTTAACTATAAGATTGACAATTCTCTTTTTTATAGATTAGGTATTTCCATTCAAAAAGGTGTTGGGGCTCAGCTTGTCGCTAGGCTTCCCTCCACCGATGTTGTACCTAAATTCGATTTTTAATAATATGCCACGACGGCTTTTTCTGATTTAAAAAAAATAATAAAAAAAATTTACTACCTCTGTTTTCGGGAAAAGTGTTGCTTTCACTTTTTCATTTTAGGCTAAAAATAGGCCTAATAGCTTTCAGATGAAGCATCTCTAATTTTACTTCAGAAGTGATCATTGTGTTTCCTAAAATCAGAGCTGGGAAGTTCCAAGTAACTAATTCAGGAATTTGTAACCCTTTTCATGAAACTATCACACAGATAATTTATCTACCAAGAGATTCCATGCTCCTTAAATAACCCACTAAATCTGATCAAGACTTTACAACCAAGTAGAGAAGAAGTCGAGAACTCTTTTCAATTTTACTAAAGTAATTTGGAGGCTCTAAAACGAACAGTTCATTCCTAGTAATAAAGTGAATGTAACACTTTTCCTAAACCGGAGGGAGTATCATTCAACGAACCTATCTATTCAGTACCCCATTAAAGGTGTAAGGTGTATTTGTCTAATATGTGGATTTACCCACTTCAATATCCATCCATACTCTCTTTCGTGGGAACTTTCCCTCCAATATTCTTGACATGGATGCAGCCGACCTTATGCAGACGGCCTTAATCTGTGGATAAACCTGCACATGTTTAGTCTAATATGATGAGATGAAACCTGCAATTGCTGCCAATAACTACCGTCGGGATCCAACAAAAAGGAAGATTCACATGGGTTATGATGCATATCTCTCAGCTAAGTCCAGAAGACATCTCCATGTTCACGTTGCTACATTCCCCAAGCCATGTTACTAATTCTATAGAACCAAAACAAAGAAGATATGTGCTTTAAGAAGATACCAAGGAGACGATAAAAAAAAAAAGATACCAAGGTGACCACATAGTTCCACAAAGTAAAATGACATTAAAATGACATATATTGCCACCAAGAAATAAATACCAAGAGAAATTAATACTATACAAACTCATAAATTGCAAAACTTTAAGTTTTTTGGAAGAAAAATGTGAAGCCGTAACTTCGAAAAAGTCTGACTGCGTGAACTTGTGTGTAGTAATTTAATGACCTCCCTAAAAGAATAAAATACGGCTCTAGATGATCAAACTAATTAAAGCCAGATATTGCCTGGAAGTGGACATCTGTTCTTGCAACTTTTCAAGTGAGTTTGATAGATGACATGACTTCACAATATGGTCCTGATTTTCACTCATGGCATCGCATCAAGCCATGGAATTAATCTCAGTAAATCAAGATAAAATGTAATATTATATCACCAGTCAGTGCAGTCACTACCAAGATGCACTTCAACTTATTGCAACACTATAAAGAAGTACATCACTTGTTAGGCTACTTATAAGGCGAAATTGGATTAAAGATTTGTTACCCTTCAAATTCAAATCCTTTGGGTTGTATCAATAAATAAAACATCATTGAAAAAGAATGAAGCACAGATTTTACTCTTCCTCTCTTTAAATCTTCACCAGTGAACACATGTCCACCAATTCAGATCCTACTTTAGTTCAACTTTAGACTGTACATTGTTGCCATTGAGTTTAATTTCGTATATGAAACTTGTATATGAAACTTTCTCATTTATTCCTGAACAGTGTGCTTCTGGTGCACAACCTTTGACAACTTTGGACTATGTTTATGTTTAATCCCCTTATAGCCTACGTGGCTCTTAACTGGGTTGAATGCCAATAAATCTCTTTACATAAATTTTATCCAGAAAAATATGAGGAAATTTTCGTCAAGAAGTTAAGCCATCAGACTCTGATATATAAGGAAAGTTCAAGTAAAAACGAAATATGTCGATCTCTAATGAACAAAACAAAATATTAAGATGGGTTTAGTCCAAAATCGTAAAATAAAAAGCACATAAACCTCTAAACTGTAATAAAAGAATAAATAACTCAAAATATTACTTTGCATAAAAAAAAAAAAAAACTCAAAATATTAATTTCTTTGTATAGTAAAAAATAAATAAATAAACTATAAGAAAAAGAAAAAGGAGAATGGTCTTCACCCCTGAAAACAACCCAAACACTGTTATCATCCACCACGAAGCTGCTTGCTTGCGAATCAACATTAATCGCTGCAGCCAATTTGATAAAACAGTTGAACCAAACAAAACAACAAAGCTTTTGAATAGGCAAAGAGTTCTCCAAAGCTTTTGAATAAGGAACTAAAAAGAATTCTCCAAAGGATTCATTCATGAAAAAGAGACTCGATAAAGGTATAGAGGCGTAAGAAAGAGATGGAGAGATAAAAGGCAATTAGAGCTATGAAAAAAAGGGTTTTGTTTATTATTTTTTTTACCTTTTAGTCGTTCGAGTACTCCACAAATTAAGACAACGATCAATATGCTCCTCAACTTATACAGTGATTGCATACGCGGAAAGTTCTGCATATAACAAAAAAATATAAAATGATTACGACGAAGACATTTAACAAATACGGTTGCATTTTAAAGGAAGACGCGGTGGATCTATATAAAACACTGCGACCATATTATTTTGTATAATAATTCTGTCCAGCAAACAACAAAATGCAAAAAGCTTAAAAAATCTCCATAAACCAAGTTACTTCTGTTAAATTCTTTCGCAAAACCGGAGAAGCAACACCAATAGGAGAACAAAAGAACTCGACTAATCAACAACATCTTTTAGGATACCTGCGAAACCAACCTACTTCTGTTAAATTCTTTCGTAAAACCGGAGAAGCAACACCAATAGGAGAACAAAAGAAGAACTCGACTGATCAACAACATATTTTTGGATACCTGCAAAAGAAACAGTAGACACACATATTAAACAACGAAACCCCAAATTGAAAAATAAAAATAAAAAAATCAAGTGAGAAGCAGCGCAAAGCAAATGGGGTTTGGCTTTAGCTGAAACGCCTTATATAGAGAGACACGGAGCCTACAAAATCCCAAAAATACCATTTTTGAAAACAAAATATGCAGAATATTATTATTTTTGGCTGTCATATCTTATTTTTACCTCAATACGCTTGCATATGAGGTAAAAAAGATATATCTTTCCTTTCAAGATCTTTTTCGACTCTATGAAATCACCTCAAATGTGCTCTTTTAGATCTAAAACTACATAAATTACGATTATTTGTTAAATATAGATACACCTAAAATTACCTAAAATGAGTTCAGCACTATTAAAATGTAAGTAAATGTTAAATTAAGTAAGTTTTTTTTTTTTTTTTTAATGAATATGAAACGAACAATACGAAGAAAATCAATCATAGGAATTATTTTATTGTTGTCTATTGCATTATACACACATTTTTTTCTCTCTTATTCTCAAAATTTTCGCATAATCATTTGTTCTTCATCAAGACTTTTTATTAACAATCTGTATTTCCATTGTTATGTAGGACTTTTTTTTTTTTTTGCTGAAGAGGAACCGCGCTTTAATTTACAGGTAAGCATTAACAACTATATGTATTTTGATTGATTTTTTAGATTTTAACTAGTATCTAACACGTGCTACGCACCGGGGCCGGTGGGATCAGCTAATTTAGTGTGGCGGGGCTTCGCCCCGCGCCCATGGTCAAATGCATCCGAGTTTTTTTGAACAGTCTTTCATTAGTATGATTTTTATAAGGGATAATGGAACTTTAATGGCCATTAGGTATCTAATGAGTTGGTGATTGAGATTTGATATGATAAACCTAAATTTATGTAGTATTATTTTATCGGCACATGTTACAATAATTAAAAAAAAATTTGACTCCATAAATTTTTGGATTTAGAATAATTTGGATTTAATTAAATAGTTAAACACAACTGTCTCGGCGGCATTTATTAAACAATATATATATATATTTGACTATTTGACTATTCGATGACCATATTTCTATATAAAAACCATGTTTACGTTTTATGTCTTAAATTCCACACGTGGTTAACCTCACCCATCCACACCAACTGTATCGCAAAATAATTAAGGTGGGAGATCGATGTATCAAAGTGGAAAAATTAACAAACAAACATGCACGATACAAAACATCCAGATTACATGCATAATTTTAAAGATAACAACATCACCATTTTTAAAATCGCATAATAATCTTGTATTTTAAGATTTATACCAATAGCATTTAAAGATCACCTTCCAAAACTATAAATAACAACATGCTCTAAGAGACTAATAAACAAAATTATTCCATAAAAAAGTAAATTAAAACACATGAATCAAAAACAAAAGAAAACAAACAAACAAAAAATGCAAACAAAAACCTAAACATAAAAATCTAGTTATAAAATCTCGTACAAATGGGCCAATTGGTTCTTTAAAAGATATGATATGAATAACAAAATATAACAATCATAGCCGAGGTGAATATCATAAACAACCACCCCAAACTAAGCATTTTTCATATCGAAGCTAAGATTAATAAATGTTCCTGATAGTGTCGGTCCAAGCAAAACTTGTTGAACCAACCATAGAAAAGAGGTTGATTATCAATTTATCATGCAGACTAATTATGCAAAGGTTATATTATCCTTACATCCAAAACATAATGTACAGGTCTTTGAACCTTTGAGGACTTTGAAAATCTTCTTTCACGTCATTCCAATATCTTTGCACAGATGTATCTTCCAGCGTGAATTATGTACATTACCTTGTGTTGGCTTATTAACAATCTTCCATGACTGAAGGAAGATTTTAACTTGATTATAATTCCAGTTTGACGTACATCTTTGTTTTGACTTTAACTTATTATTTTCCAACATAATAATCAAAATATTTCACCCACCTAATGTGTCATACCATCATTTCAAATGGAGCTCATTTTCCTTCTCTCTCCCTGGAAACTACACCTCCAAATGTTGGAATCACAAAGAGTAAGGATCTTTGGTCACCAAACAGTCAGCAAAAAAAAAAAACATAAAGATGGAATCCAATTCCAGTATGAGAAATTACTGGGAACAGAGAGAAAATACAGTCACGTGATTTCAGTCGCGTCAGCTAGCCATGTTGAACTGGGCGTAGAATAAGGCATAGAATCGGACTCAGAATAGCATTTCCGAGAAGAGAAGACGTTTAAACATTATATGAGTATAATCACAAAAAGTAGATTGTTGGTCCACTGGTACGTGGAATATTGGAACCAAGACTTAAAAGAGAGTAATAATTTTAGTTAATCCTAAAAAAGAGTAATTTTAGTTGATCCAATGGTCGACGAAGAAGTACATTTGGATTTTCTTTTATTCTTGCTAATTTAATTTAAGTTTCCATATGGCATATCGAAAGAATATCCCGTCACGTAATCCAATGAGCACACAATACATATCACTTATGAAAGCATCTGCATGGGCCGGGAAACAAAAAATTAGAATCCTCTTGTATCACTACTTTACTTATGCAATCAAATCAAGCATTAGTTTTGATTTATTTAGTTTAGTAATGAACTGGGCAACGCACTTACCTTGATGACCTTGTTTGCAGCATCACCGACACCAAGACCACATCATACTCCGAATCACTATCTATAGTGGTTGCAGCAACAATTAATATCCATGGAGCAATGTTTTAATACAGTAGATGATGTGGGCTTATCATTTTCAATTTGGTCATAGGAGAGGCCCAGCCTCACGAAAGCAGATGATACAAGGGACAATGACAATGCATCCAGACCATTTCCTATAGCGTCATCAAATGCAGCCATGACGGAGGAGCCATTGTATCCACTGGATGTGCATAGCAGTTATGGATTCAACGAACCCAGCCTTTGCGATTATTGTACCGAGGCCGTAGTATGCAATGGACATAGTGTGGGTTTCATGCCTAAAGTGTCTCTTGGTGAGTTATGCTAATCATCCGTACTGTCATTGTAATATCTTGCTCCTATCATTTTCTGTAAAATGCCATTATTTTTCTAGTAAAAAAATGTAGAAAGTAGTTGTACTCGGTATGCTTGAAAGGGGTCTCCAAAACATTCTATTAAAAATATGATAGATACGAAAGAATAAATGAATGAAAACCTATAACAGCAATCATGTCCTTTGCATGCATACTTTCTTCTACCGTGATGGCATTGGCCCCATACCTTTGTCATTTGGGACATAAGTTTAGTATCTTAAAATTTGACCAGTAATATTTTATTTCAAATTCATACTATGTTTCCTGGGTTGAACCGAACATTCCCACATGTTCGTTCTGCACAGGTTTCCTGACGCCCCCATTATCGAAGTGTTTTGTGTGTGCTTGATGTCATAACAGTCGAAATTCTATTATATTCTTTCATTCTCTCATCTTAGATGAAGCAACACTGCGCACAAATGAAAAACATAATAAATTGCTCTTTTAATTGCCCCCATGGGGAAAGTGACCTCTTGAAGTTGACTAAAATTGTCTGAATTATTTCATTTGCATTTACCCTTGGCCTCAACATATAAAACCTTTCGACATTAAGGACCAACTTGTTTCTCCGATATGTGTTGTATATGGCGGTGCTTGACTGAACTGTCACTATGTCTTGCATTACCTAAATTCTCTGTAGAGTTGGATAATAACCCGTTAATGGATCAATTAAGGAATTTAATTCATCAGTTAAGATAAACCACTCACTGAAATAGTTCAGTCCACTATAGTTTTTGAGTAATTGAGTTATCTACCGACAAAGTACGCAGTTAGCACATTACTGTTGCATTCTTTTTCTTCAGAACAAATTAAAAAAAAAATAGAATAAAATGTTAATGCAACACAAAACTCTTTTTTGGCTTTTTGAAGTCAGATCATGGGTGAATTTAGCTATGTAACCGGCATGTTGTAATCCACATCTATGATACCTTCCAAGACCCTTCCAAGCATGCCCTTTTTATTGTACTTTTCTTATAAATGGTTACCTTCTTTGCTGGAAAGTTAATATCTACCATTTTTTATTGTTTTGTAACCTCCTTTGCATTTAATGAGAAGATCCATAAAGACCTTTTCTTTCCAAAAATCCTTCAGGTTTTGAAAACAAAAAGGAGTTACCCATATAACCCGGTCTGATATGAAACTAACTAAAAGAATTAATACCAGAACCGTTGTTTATACTTTGTCAGTAAGCAATGAAAGAGATGAAGCAGCATACTTTGTCAGTAAAATGGAACAATTTTTAGGTTGCATGCGTCATATATCTGCCCATCTCCAAGATGAGAACACTTCAGCAGAGTTCTTCGACTTAAGTTTTTGTCCAGAATTCTCACAATTATTATTGTTAGGAAAGAAGCATAGATCATAGAATAGAGAATGTTGCTCCATTCTGTGACCTCAGAGTGGTTAAGGTGAATACTTAGAGCACATACTTTTCAGAGGAGACATCAAAATTTAGAATATCAAGACATAAATTCCATTAGCCATTATAAATATGATTAGCAATTTTTTGAGAGTACGCGAGAGATAATACTAACCAGAATACCATGCAGACAAATGTCCCAAGTGGCCATGGACCAATAAAAGTGGAAGCAAAAATCAACCAAGCAAATTGAAAAATCAAATGCCATGACAGCTTGATGTCCCTCATGATCATTGAAGCTTATTCCCACATCATGCATTTGAATCATTGAAGGGAAGAAATATAGGTAGTGGAATTATAAAAACCTAAGAAAAATTATGAAAGATGATATCATTTCATTATTTTTTTCTTTGTGTACAGAAACTTGACAATGTTTCATATAGCGTGGGAGCTCATCTAATCTTCTTAATACGAAGAGAAACAACACTGGGAAAGTAACTAATCTATTTAAGCTACTAAATTAACCTAATTTAAACATGTACCATGATAAAGTGTATTCGGGTCATCTCAAAGATAACCTGCTTCCAAAAAAAATATCTCAAAGATAACCGACCTAAAAGAGCAAATTTTCTCTTGAAGAATTAAGGAACTTGCACATACACATAACCGAGTTTTTTTATTCTTCTTGTTTTATATGTCGTCGAATGGTATTCGACCCGTTTAGAGTTCCAAGTCTCCCTCCAGTACAGACTGCACAGTAGCATATCTACCGCAAAAGGAACCTCTGTAAACTTGGCATTGTTTACGTTTCATGAGCTTTGTCAGTTCAGGCAGCCGGAAAGAAGCAGCCAATCTCTCTAATGCAAGGCCAGTTTGTTTCTCAATGTGAGAATCTATGACAGCTGATTTCAAAATAGTCATATAACAATCTAAACAGTGAGAGTCCCAACCAAAACAGAATATATACCGGCGATTGGACATGACGTGAGTCGAACAAAACCTTCTGACGTGAAGTCAGATGCGCTACCATTGCGCCACATATTTGTGGTTTAAAAGATTCATCGTAGCATGGGACAAAAAAAAATTCACCTCCGTGTTTGTTAGTAAAGCATCACCAAAAAAACTGAAGGTTGTTATTACAAGATCAATTCCCAGTAAGTTTAGTACTGAATTGTATTCCTTACTACCGTGTTTGTAGTGTCAGCTATGTAAATGCTCCCACAATCACTAATTGTAATCCCTTTTGAATGGCTCATTCGTTCCTCTCTTGGTTTCCCATTTATATATTCCCGAATCCATCAGCTAGACCAGCTATTAACTTTATCTACTATCTGCATTTTACGTATTCATTTATTCAGAAGCAACAATGAGATAAAAATGACTAACCAATAAAACCATATGCTAAAACCTGATTAGGATCTCAAAGACATACATACATGTATATCTTTCAGAAAATGGCACATTAAAATCTGTATGTATGACTGAGGTGCATAACAATAAATTCATCTTTCCATTAACACCACTAACCTCGCTTTGGGAATGTCGGTTTATAGTATGTTTACGTTAGGTGATCTGTTAGAGATGCAGTATAGCATCCAAAAAAACAAAAAAACATAGTGCCTGAATTTCTCAAGGTAGAAGAAACAAATTGGTACATCAGCAATGACTCGGTTTATATTTTCCGACATTGAACTCATCATATTAAAACAACATTTGGAAAATAGCTACAACATTCTTGAAACGCCAGTGAAAGATAAAGGCTCGACAGTGATTTGTTTTTTTATTCTAATGCCCAATAGGAATTGTTTGGATATATTCACCTAAAATCAGCTTTAAGAAAGTTTGTATTGCCTGGAACTGTTTTTACAGAGCTGCATCACCCAATATGTTGCGAAAAATTTCCAGCTACAAAAACAAACAATGATGTTGGAAATATTGTTGACCTGCTGCACACACCATCAAAGATCAAACCC
Organism: Papaver armeniacum; assembly: GCA_023531295.1. Classification (NCBI taxonomy): domain Eukaryota; kingdom Viridiplantae; phylum Streptophyta; class Magnoliopsida; order Ranunculales; family Papaveraceae; genus Papaver; species Papaver armeniacum. Next base: position 111,265 of record JAJJWW010013990.1, on the reverse strand, counting down.
TCTTTCTACAGAACCCGTGAACCCACCTTTTAATTCTAATGCACTCAAACAAAAAATTAATAAGAGTTTAATCTCTCATGGAGAAGGGAGGCACTCTCGGCCTATTACAAAAAATTGTCAATGCCTATCACCCCACCTTGGTTCAATCGGTACAAATCAAGGGAATACAAAATCGAAAACAAAACACGATGCAAGTAGATAATTAATATCAACATCGTTAACATAAAAGATAATGAACTTTAGTAAATAACCACTAAAAGAGTCGTCGCCATCATGGGAGAACAAACAACTCTTGGACAACAAACAAACCCACAAAATCAGAAAAACATTACCACGTTAGGATTATGATATTTTGAGGGAGAAGATAAAGAACAAAGAACTCGCGGACAAACGTTACTACGTTTACATATAGATCCGTAACTTGGTTGCTAAGAAATTTCTCTAATCCTTTCACTAAATGTGGCATAAGATGCCAACCAATCAATCGTTATATTTGGCGTAATAATCTTAATATAGATTTCCAGAAATATATCTCAGAAAATAGATATCACAGCTTCACAATTCCGTGGACAACGCATCGACGTGATCTTTGCTTGGTACCTATGATCCATTCAAAATGTGCTTAGTATTTTGATCCTAAGGTGCTTGTTATATTTAAGCTAGCGAAGTTTTGAGAACGCAACCTTTGATCCTTATACTCCATTAAATAAATTGTAATAATTCATATCCGAGCTATAGAACCGAAATTAGCTTGTCACACCAGTACGGTTAATCTGGAGATAACTTCTCAAGCTCAATAAATAAGCATCTAACTAAACCCACCCAATTGAACAATTTTATATACATGAGTTGGTAGCGGATAAAAACTTCTAAGATGTCAATGCAAAAGCTTCCTTGCTATTTCCAAGAAACTATGTACTATGAGGAAACTTTGCAAAGGTAAATCCTGAAGTACAAAGATGCGAAATTACAATCCAAGATACACCGTGGTTGGCAGCAGATGGATTGCAAAAAAGTTAAACTATATACACCAGAAGTTGGCAACAGCATGGATACGTTCCTTCCATGTCCAATTTGGACTAATATTAAGGAAGTTCCGACAAAAATTTCCAAGAAAGTTATCGAAACAACACATAGTTCATTTTTAAAACCACAAATGCATGTCGCTCTCATTCTTAGTCAGAAACCATAGAAAATTGATAAAATGATAACAAAAAAGTAGAAGGACAAATGAGAATTACCTTTGACCGTAACCATCCACATTTAGTACCCAGTCTTCAATGGAACCCATAAGTAAATATATTATCTGTATGAGAAATAAACTCAACATAAGGGAAAACTGGAGTATTCAGTCAAGACCAATATTGGCAAAAAATTAGATATGTACAAAAAAAAATCAAACACCAAATTCAAGGAATTATTTACCCTGAGTCATGATTTTTCAGCTAGCAATAGAAGTCAAGTTGTGCGTAAGTATTGTCATGCATTCAAAGTTTGGAGGTAGTGCTACACATTGGCGTTTAACATTTTAAGTTCCCTCAAAAAAAGAAAGAAATGGGCTTTTGAGCAACCAACAAACCTAGTTAATTAGCTTTTCTCTAGTGCGAGACTTCTCTTAAGTTCCCTCTTCCAACCCGATGCTCACAGTGCTAGTTCCTTCATCCGAATTTGGATCATTTAATGAAGAAATCAAATAAAAATTTAAAGAAAAATCTTAAAATCAACAGAATTTTCTTAATTTCTGCAAAACTCACTACTTACGATCTGAAGCTTGACTATTTCAGGTATCTTCTTGTATTCCCAGAAAATTCAGTTGCAGCTTATATTTCGTCTCTGTTGTGTAGATTATTAGCTCCTGTTTCTGAAGTTCAATTCGGCTCTTTGTCCCATAAACCTCCTTTGCAAGTTTTTCTTTGGCCACCTCAAGTTCTTTCATGTTTTCCAAATTCTTTGAATTCTCCCTTATAGCAGTTTTTCTCCGCACCTCTTCTATTTCCATGCCAGCATATAGGGATCATCGATTCTTCGACACATTCAGAAGACAGTGCCTGGACCTATAAAATTGCTCCAACCTAAAATAAGTAATAATATAACCTGGACGGCGCTTAAAGATAACAAATCGACTAAACATATTTAAGAACTCCAGTTTTACAGTGAGTTAATTAGTACTTCCCTTAGAAGGCCAGGATGAGCAAAAGGCTTAAATCATTAAATCCGCATTAAATCCAATAGAATCTCAGAATTAGCATGCATGTACCCAATCTACAACTCTATGAAGTACCCAAATCATGGTTCTTAATCATTAAATGAAACCATGAACTCAAGAAACAAAGGACATTTTTGTTTTTATCTAAGGACTTCGCAAGATAGACAACCGTACTGCATCCATAACATTTCTGTAATGAAGGACTTTTCAAGAGAGACGCCTTCAACATCTACATGTACTTTAGTTTTACAACTGGGGAGCATCTTCTTTAACAGTTGTTCTCATGCGAACAATTGATGAATTTAATTTATCGGTAGATGGCTACCATTCCTTTCGCTCTTAATTTTTTAAATTGGTTCCTTTGAAGGTCGATAAATAATACTACCGGAGGCAGCGCCGAATCCCCATCCAGGGCCAATGTCAACTCCACAACCTCTGTCGTTGGATCCAAATACAACAACAATCAAACTTAGAACTAATGTGTTAAAAAGCAATCAAACCCAACTGCACACCTGAAGCGCAGTACAAAACATTGCTAATCAGTAAAGACGAATTAATATACTCCCTCCGTTTCTAGAAAAGAGATACTTTCATTTTTTTCATTTTAGCCTAAAAATAGGCCAAATTGAAAAAGTGAAAATATCTATTTTCCAAAAAGAGAGGGAGTAGTATAAACTATCTGAGGTTAAAAGAAATAATTAGTGAGCACTCTTCCTAGTATCTGTAGCAGCAAGACAACTGAGTTTCATGGGTCATATGCCCGCACAGTGGTGCATGCGTTGCCCAGCAGCCTAGTCCTGGATTAAGAAGATGCATGACACATTTATCATTCAGTAAATCAAAATAATCATGTAACTTTCTACTCCAACTAATTAGTTTCTCTCATTTCGTACAATGCTCTTCGTAAAAAATCTATCTCAACTCAGGAAAGTTTGACTTTGCATCATCAGGTCAGGATCATTCAAAAATAACCTGGATTAATAATCTAATTTTGTGGAAAAAAAGGTGTCTACAAAACAAAATGAAAATTTTCCATTATAAATTTTGTAAAACATTGCATTCTCCAAAATAAAATAGAGGCCCCATAATTCATAAATTCCACAAACATTAAGGCTTCTCAGAAGTGTAAGAAAGCCGCACCTATACGATAGACAACCAAATCAGGTGATAATTTAAAAATTGCATTCTCCAGGAATTCATATCTTTTTAACCTTCAATTAAAAACCAACGGTGAATCATAAAAAACAAACGGTAATATACCGGTAAACCATTAGTAATTTGGTTAGGATTACAAACACCTTGTTCATGATCTCCATTGTTTTCTGATTTTCGTTCCCACCCATTGAATTTGTGAGTTTGAGTGTTTGACAACTTGGTACTCTATTCTATAACCGTGGGCATTTACTTTGGGAAACAAATCTAAGACTCCTAAAGTAACGTAGATGCTTACCATTTATATTGAACACGGTCCCTATATATAGGAAAAAATACACTATAATTAAGGGAAAAATATCCAATATTTCTCCGGAAAAATATTCTATTTTTTATATGGAAATCTTCGGATTTTTCCAGAAAAAATCAGATGCGGAACTTTCGACTCCATTGGTTCTGAAAACTTTAGCTATAAATCTTTGATCTTATATACGCTTAAGCCTATAATCCTCTATTGTTTCCAATTTTGTTTCTTTTCATGCTTATCTATTAATAGCCGAAGAATAGCTGAAGAAAGAGAATTAGATTAGAGGTGAAGGAAAAAAAAAAAAGAAGGGATATTTTGATTTTGGTGCCTATAAAATGGTATGTCTTTGTGTTTGATGCCTAACTTTGTCCAACTTTGAGTTAGGTGCCCAGTCAACCAATTGACTTTGTTTGACCGTGTTGACAATCCATTTTAAAGTTAGGCATTATGTAGAGATATTGGAAGAGTTAAAACTACCCTACCATGATCAAGGTTTTACCTAAGTGTTGTTTTTAACAGCCTCCGACGGCGTTCGGGAAGTTCCCATTTCTTAAGATAATGAAAATAAGTAATCTCAAATTCTATTAAGTGACCGGGAAATGAGTTATGCAGGAGAAAGGATCAGGCAACTTCTCTGTCAATATAGCTTATCTCTCAATGTTGTAATCAGTGTTGTGAGAATCTATACAGAATACCCAGATAACAAACTAAACAATGTGCATCTCAACCAAGACAGACACTTCAATCATTTGTGGGACTTGGTTATATACTGGCAATTAGACCTGATGTGAATCGAACACGTAACCTTCTGACATGAAGTCAGATGCGCTACCATTGCGCCACAGGTCAGTGGTTTAAAAAACTTCCTTAGTATGGGACAGAAACAGCTTGAAAAGAAAACATTACAGTGTTGCATATGCCATAGAAAGAATAAATCACCATTGCTAGTCAACAGATTAAATTAAAATGCTACTGTACATATCAATCCAGATTCCAGGCTATCAGATAAGAAATCTGAAACACCAAAATTTCTAAAAAAATAAATAAATAGCTTCATCAATACATAACATCCAGCTACTACAAACTCAAAAATAAAATTTCTAATTAACCACCAAAAAATTAAGATAAACTCTGGGAGCTACTGCAAACTCTAAAGCTTTTCCTGTACTTACGATTCAGAAATAAATTAGGAGCAGTATCCAGGGAATGACGTTAGCAAAAACATATCCCCAAGCAAGAAACTGGCGATACCCTGATACATCATAAATTTAAATGGATGAACCAATAATTAGAACTCCCTTTGATATACGTATAAAACAGAACTCGCTAGCATGGTTATTTGTTCCACTAAGGTGCCTTTGACGTGAATCTTATCAAATGCAGAGAGAAACTCTAACCGCCAAAACTTCTTTTTGTCACTTGAAAAAAAAAATTGTCCCTTACTATAAGAAGACTCAGAACTTTGAGGAGGAGATTCTAAACTCTAAAGCGTGAGAGTCCCTTCTTCGATTATGCACATAAAAAATCTGAAAAACGATGTGAAAATAGATGATGAAAAACATGCAGTTGCTAAAAACATTACATTGAGGTAGCAATATTGCTTTGTCTTACCATTCCTATTAATTCTATTGAACTTACTAATTTGAATCCAGATGATGCTGACACTTTTCCATGCCTTCAATTCCTCGTCCAAGTTTTTTTATCAAGTACGTGCTGGTTCGGGCCTTCGGCCAAGTAACCGCTCTGCACATTTTAATAAGTACAAACAATCAGTTTTATTTCTCTCTCATAAAAAAAAAGACTCAAATTTAAAGACGAAGGGGCTATTCTTTTGTTGATGAAATAGAAAACAAATCAAATACCCATTTATAAGATTCAGTAGCTTGCTCAATAAAACCAAAATATACTAAATCACCTATGCCATCTTTTAAATATACTAAATCACCTATGCCATCCTTTAAAGAGAATGTAGACCCTAACGTAAAAATCAAAATGTAAAGTAGCAACAGTAGACCTAACATCAATGAAACAGTGACAAAATAATCAAAACAAAATTGTACACAGAAACCTTAAACTTGATCAAAATAAGCAAATTTTAAGCGACAAAGAACTGGAAATATTAATAGGAAATGGATGGGATTTCTCGACGATTTAAGCAATTTCGCCTTACTGCATGTTAAAGTATGTTAGTATTTGGAGCAGTATATTTTAAATAATTAGTTACATTACATAGTTGTGTCTTTGGAGCAGTATATTTTAAATAATTAGTTACAACATAGTTGTTGTTTAAAATCTCCATTGTGTAATGAATTTAGTTGGCTTTCCACACAGCCTCTCGGTTAACATCTATGATTTACTATAATTGGCAGTTGCTGCCTTGTCTTGCGTTCCAGCACCAACCGCATACCTGGATCCATGATCGAATGTTACGACTTTTTTCTATATTATCCATGTACCTGGAGTATGAGTCTAGGAAGGAAGCTATGATGAATCAATTCGAAAAAACTACAAAGTTGATTTTCATTGGCTTTTCTGGAATAGTAAAGTATGATGAGCAACGTCCCAGGAACAATGAGTGACAATAGTGACAATTTAAGTGCCATGCAGAAAATTTACTCACTTGATAGATGTCTCTCTGTCCTTTTCTCTGTTTCGTAGCTCAATGATAATTGTGACCAGAAGGACTGCTGAAGAAATAAAAAACTCATTAGTACCTAAGATGCAAAAATGCAGGAAATCATTTATTTATTTACCTCATGCAGAAGTACGTCGACTGCTGATAATCCAAGCATGTTTTCTCTAAGCATGTTTTCGTCATGAATGCCAGCAGCAAACATAGGAGATCAGGATGCATCTTGAACTGCAACACGTACACATACCAAGTAGAGATATCATTTATACCGGAAAGAATTCATGAATATGATTCACCAAACAGATAGAGATTAGGTTTGTCTCTTATTTTGCTATTTACCACAGGCTTCCTTCTATCTCCTTTATTTTGAAACCAACTGAATGATAAACCAACAACATACCTATATAATATGTAGTGTTATTCTTTCTGCTAGAAACATCCCCTAATTCCAAAAATTCGAAAACTTCTCCTGGGAATGTTTTTGGGTCATCATTAAGCTTATCAATCATTGTAAACCTGTTGAGCCACATAACACACCCAAAACAAACAATACGGTAACCAGATGTTGGCCTGGCAAGACTAAATCTCTGAATAGAATACACACATCCTTCCATAATCTTTCCCTGAATCAACTGAACGTGATCCTTTCCCACCCTAGCATAAATCTAAACTACACGAAAGGTAACAAAGAAACAACAAAACGATCAACACAACCATCAATAACCAATAAATTCGAATATCAAATCGCAGATTCATTAAAAAACCAAAACAGAAACTCCCACTAACCTTGTCCCTGAATATCCATTGATACCCGGTGTTCCTCCCCACACACTGAACGTATGATATTAACCTGATTATTAAAATCAAAAAGATATCGGTTGCTTGATACGTTTTACCCTACGTCCGTCTGAACGTGTGAAGACATGAGCTTTGCATAGCTTATATTATATTTCTCTAACCTAAACTACACAAAACTTCCTTTTCTGTTTCTATTGAATAACTGCCAATGATAGAACTTGTTTGCCCGATCCTAGATTACTCCATTAATTGCCGATAAAAAAGTTCCATAAAAACTTATTTGGGTTGATTTTTTTTCTGACACATTTACCCTAAAGATCTTCTAAGATTTCTTTTCCATCAATTGTTTACGAAAGAATCTGGTAAAGATCTTTTTTTTTCTTTGGTATGTAAATCTCGTAAAAACACTTATCTATGTTGGAAATTTTCGTTTTTTTTTTTCCAAAAAAAAATCGTCCGGCCCCCCAAAAAGATATTTCTAGATTTTGACGCTAATCCGAAGATCCAGATTTTATATTCTATTAAAAATTAACGGCCACGAAATGTAAGGGGGCTAACTTTGATTTCGAAATTCTTGGATTTTTTCTTAAAAGAGAATGTTTCCACATTTACCCTAAAGATCTTCTAAGATTTCTTTTCCATCAATTGTTTACGAAAGAATCTGGTAAAGATCTTTTTTTTTTCTTTGGTATGTAAATCTCGTAAAAACACTTAACTATGTTGGAAATTTTCGTTTTTTTTTCCAAAAAAAAATCGTCCGACCCCCCAAAAAGATATTTCTAGATTTTGACGCTAATCCGAAGGTCCAGATTTTATATTCTATTAAAAATTAACGACCACGAAATGTAAGGGGGCTAACTTTGATTTCGGCCAATCAGGAGCGAGAGTTTCGTTCACCGGCCAATGGGAGGGGAGGTTTTTGCAACTCTCGACGTGGTGTGAGAGATGTGATTGGGTGTTTAGGTTGTTGATTATTGATATAAATTTGATCAAACCTTTTTTGGTTTTATCGGAATCGTAATTGTATGCTTAATTTAATTATCAGTAATAGTTTGGAATTGTAATAAGTGTATGTTTAATTATAAGAAGTGTAATTGGACATTGGACATTTTTTGTGATTATTAATTTGTATGATTGATATAATTTTGTGATTAAATCGTGATGAACAGTATACATTTTGATGTGATTTTATTTTAATTTTTTCGGAAATTTTAATTTTAGTATTAAACATATTCTACCCGATATTTTGATATATTTGTTTGGCATGTTATAACATTTTATTAAATTTAGTTTTTTTTTAGATAAAAGAAAGTATATTATTTAATATGGTTGAAAAAATATATTATGGTCCAATAATATGTTCTTTTCAAATTTATTGTATGAGGATTTATAATATTTCCATAAAAAATTATGGTGGGGCTAGAATCAACCAGAAGCTCCGATTAACCACAGCGCTCGAAAAAACTATATTTTTATATAGAGAATATGAAACAATTAAAAATCTTTTGTATACTTAAGAATTGTCAATTTCAGATAGATGCTTTTAATAGAATTTTTAATCACAAAAAAAATATTTATCATAATTGCAGATAATGTGTTTTTTAAGCAGGTATATTAAAATTCACAGTTTATCTCTTCCAAATAAAACTCTATATAGAAATAACCTATATATAAGAATATTTTTTTGTGGTCCCAATGATATTCTAATGTAGAGTTTCTACTATACTACAAAATAAACTAAGTAATTGAAGAAAACAAACTAATTAAACTGAGGGTTGTGATGTAATTTACATGCATAAGGATTTACAAAATATTGATCAAGGAATCAGTCTTGATGTAAACAAATTATTACGTGGTGAGTCGCTTTTTTGTGGTCCACTTGTTGACATATAACATACCACCGATATTACTGAGTGCGATTGTGAACAAATCTCCAAGTGTTATGCAAGTTATGTTTACAAAATATTCAGTTCTTATTTTCTAGTGATTATGTGTGATTCTTGCTTGTCTTTGTATATTAGTACACACAGATTCTCATAATACTGTATTTTAATTATTGGTTTGAAATCATTCCATAGGTTAGTGTGTATAATGTCTTTTGATTATTTTGCTACACTAAAAAGGTTAGCTAGTATTAATTTAATGATTGACCGTGATCTAAGTGAAATCATTCTGTTGATTCTTCCGATTTTTACAATCAAATCTTGGTAAAATTTAGTACTAGATTCTGTTGGGATTTTAGACCTTTCCAGGATTGTCTCACTCTCCAAGTTTATAATTTTCTTTAGTTTGAGACCTACCCTAATTTTGACAAGCATTTTCCCTATATATTTGATGTTTCAGTCTAAGATGTATTCAAAGATTTAAATGATTAGTTATTTGTCTAAGTAGTCGGACTTGTGTATTTGTGTTATTGGCAACACAAAGGATTTTTTTTTTTTTTTTGATGCCCTAGACTAGTGGTCCCTAGACTACATCCAAACTCCTTAAATTGGAGTGGATTTTTAGCAATTACAGGGTTCGAACCCCTACCTCCGCAATCATCGAAAAAGCCAGTTGTGGAAGGAATATAATCGTATATTGAATTAACAATTGAAGACTTTTGTTTTAGGTGAACTGAAAGGTTTTTTTTTCTATCAGGGAAACAATTCATGGCAATAAGATTCAAAAACAAAAAAATGAACATTTTCATTAAAATGCCTTAGGTTTCTTCCTTATTTCAGTTTCAATTTTTTTTTATCTTTATATGTAACTAATCCTTAAAAAATAATATATTTTAACTGATGATTGACTTTACTATTGTTGCAAATCAGTCTTTTTTTTATCACTAGATCAAAATACACATCTTCTACAAAAGTGAATGCAATTTTGAATCTATTGTTTCCTGTTGTCACTTGGCCAATGGGGCTTTTTAGAGGGTTGTACGTTTTTTCTTGTTACAATATTGAGATAAAGGTTTCGTTTTGTACTGGGAGAATACTAATAGAAGATGTTATGTACATAGGCAAGAAACTCTCACCCCCAGCTCTTAATATTACACGAACTCCAAAAGTATCTCGGAATCTTGGGATGTGTTGGTCGTACGGTAATGATATCAACTAGCCTCGTGATCCTATTTGACACTGGATTGTTCTCTCATTGGTTTGCACATGGGACACATGTTGAGGAGAGTGATATGAGGCTTTTATATATGAGTATCAACAGCTTCTCAGTGATGGCATGGTTCACCATTTGGTATGTTCGCAATACTACCCTATGACTTCCTGGTGTTGCATCTTTGTGAAACTGAAAGACAATTAATAGCTAAGTTTTTAGTTTTGGCAACTACAATTCCTTAGAGGAATACAATAAATTTGTCTGAAGTAAGAACCATATTTCAACTGAGTCTTCAATGATTGAGTTGCTGACATTTTTTTAATGGATTCTTCCATTTCATCTACAATAGCTTTTAGCTTTTTGTCTTCGATCTTCATGTTGCATGTCATATCCTTGTTGTGTTTCTACTATTACAGTATAGCCATGATTTTTTTATATTCCCTTATTTTATATTTCACTAAGAGTATAACAACTTCATTTGTTAGTTGTGAGTAGAATTCAGATTATGAGACCATTGTTGCCTTTTTAACTAGAAACCTTATTTGCATGCATTGAAATTGGTATGTGGTTGGGTGTCTGATTAACGAGAAGCTTATAGTGTTGAAGGTAATTTATTTTTTTATGTACGGCTAAGAAAAAGAGTGATTTAAGTTAATTACAAGATTGTTGTTGAAAAGGATAACGTACCAAGTACACCACCAATTTTGTCGTTCGGAAACCTGTACGGACAAAACCTAATACAATCACAAGTATGTCAAAACTAAAGACCCTTGAATTAGATTGTAAATAGATTTTTTCTCTTTTTCTTTCGAAATCAATATGTATAGACCAAAGGTCTGTGTACCTGATTATGTATAAGAGTTCTTGGATGTTCTCGAAAATTAATATCCAAGATCAATCTAGTTGTATCTGAATTCTAACAAGTATGGAACTTGTAATCTGTCTTTCAAGGTATGAAATCAACAAGAACAAGTCTTGGTTTGATCTTAAACAATAAAGACTTAAAAAAATTTATATAGATTGAATACATAGTACTTGTGATATTCCTATTATAAAGATAAACAGTATAATGCGGAAAAGGAAATAACGCAAGACACAATAACTTTGTTAACGAGGAAAACTGCACTAGCAAAAAAACCCAGGGACCTCATCCATCTTAGAATACCACACTAACCCAACGTGTTCTATGCACTTGATTCTTTTAGCTTACGTCCTTTTCAACCTAAGTGTTGCTTCAGTCTTAGTGAAGACTTTTGATGCCTATCTGTCTCTAATAAAATAACTTATTTTTTTTCCCTCTCGAATATTTTAATGTAGGTTTGGAAATCTATTTGCAGTGGACAAATCTAGCAATCCTCACGGATCCGAAATACTGAAACTCTTATCAAAGAGAAGCTTAGATCACAAACTACCTCTCAAGAACAATCCAAAAAATCCAAAAAAAAAATTTAGATATCTCTCTTGGGGAATCTTAAATTCTGAGACGAAGAGAATTGTGTGATTTCTGTCTATCTTGTTTCTGATCTAAAGTTCACGAAACTTAAATTCAGAGACGAAGAGAATTGTGTGATTTCTGTTTATCTTGTTTCTGATCTAAAGTTCAGTAGAACAATATTCGGATATAAGAAATATTAGGTCAAAAGATAGTCTGACTGGGCTTCACGAATCCCAAAGTAAAATCTTCAAAATCATAACTTAATACATTCCCATAAAGAAACCTATGTTAATTATAGATGAAGGCTCTAGCTATTCAACCGTGACAGAAGAATGTAAGGGATTAAGAAATCACGTCGCAAGAGTCTCTATATTTACAGATATTCAAGGCTACATGTAGCTCTGAATTCAAGTTAAGGTTGCTTGGGATTTAAGGAAACATTTAATTTCCTAGCTTAGATGAAATTCCAGGATAGGAATTCATGTAAGCATGTGATAATTCTGCCTTGAAATTACACAGAAGAATATGCACTATTGTTCGGATAGTTGGAACCATGCACAATGATAATCCATAGAGGATAAGTAAGCCTGTGAACCTACAAGCAAAAATGGTGTTCAATAACACTCAAGACTCAAACCATAATTCACAATCCCAAAGTGGCTTTGTGAATAAAGTTGTCCTAGAAGTGTACATGAGAGATGTAGCATAAGTTAACTAGCCACGGTTAAGGTATGCGCAAACGAGTTTGCTTAACCTTGGGAAGTTCGTGAGTTTTCCTTTTGGAACTGGGGAGGTATGCATACCGGGTATGAGTACTTCTTGGAAGTTTCATGATAGGTGTCTAAAACACCTAGTTTTATATCTAGTATTTATGCTTTCTTTGCTATTATTGTGTAAATTATGTATCTTATGTTTGCTTTTGAGTCGATTAGGTGTTTTGGAGTCATTTAAGCGAAAGACGTGATATACATGCTCAATTCGTCGCTTGGAGTCATTGGCCGTTGATGGATGTGGAGCTGGCAAGTCTAAATTGCATTTGAAGCGAAAAATAATGGAAGCCACCTAACTCGGCTGCCCTTATCAACTCGGGACGGTGCCAATATCCATCTCGCCATTACACCAAACCATCATCTCGGTTCATTACCACACAACCCCAATTTGATTGCGTTATTTCCCCAAGTTCAGACAGGTTCAGATGCAGAAATAGATTATCAAACTGATGGGCGAATTCATGAGAAATATGAGAGGGGTTTTGGAGCTCAGTCATACACAGAGCTGGTGGAGGAAACAATTTTGAGTTTGTGATGCAGGAGTACGAGCTGTTGCTGTTGAAGGCCATATGAAACAATAAAAGGATATCTGAGATTGTAGAGTAAATGGGTTTTGATGGCTGTATTGGAAAAATCAGGAGCTCGAGATGGATAAAGAAGATGGTTCAGTGTCACTGAAGAAGTTCAGGTTGTATTTGAACTCAAGAGAGGCAGGGAAGGAGTTAAGGAGAGATCATACAACAGCAGAATGGTTGTCTCTGAGTTACCAGTTTCACGCACAAAATGTGTTTGATTAAATGCCCGAGAGAATGGTATGATGCTAAGCAACACAATGACAGGGAAGTTCAAGGTGTTGCTGCTGGTGATGAAAGGGAAAGCCAAGGAAGTGAACTGAAGCTTAGAATGGTGCTGGAATTACAGGTGCTGATGGCAGTAGCTGGTGCAGAGCTGGAGATATTTGAGTTTTAGATGGAGTTGCTGAGACGAGCTTGCATCAGTTGTGGCTGTGTAAAGATGAAATCAGTAGAGTTTTGCTCAAGGTTGTGAAGATGGTGGTGAAGATATTGGTGGTGGTTAAGGACTCATGAGAACTGGTGGTGTAAAAGATACGAGGTTCCGGTGTTGTTAGTCGCCTTCGGGATGGTACAAGGGTTTAGAACATTGGGTTTGGCACGATCGAGAAAGTGGCCAGTTGCAGCTGTGACTGAACAACTTCCTTGTCACGGTTAATCCATGGTTCAATGGCTCTGTGCAATGGCTAAGACTTGTTATAGAAAAGCAATGACCAAGGACAGGTTCAGCCAAGGAATAAAACGATGGGTTCTGGGTATGTCTAGAAGATGGAGCTCGACGTGTTTGTCTTTGTGATGGGAGTTGAATGGAAGAACACCGTGCCTTGTGATGGGTTTGAATGAGAGATTGCAGGTTGGTTTCAATGCATTGCAGGTGATGGCGGGGTTTGCAAGATGGAAGCAACAGTTATTGGTGGTACTATGTTTTGTGAAGTGTCTCGTCGGAAATGAATGATGGCTTGAGATAGCTGCACTGCAGCATGCGCTTTTGTGTTGGATGTTCTTGGCCCGAGATGGTGGTTGCCGGAAAGGTATTGCATTGAGATGAAAGTCTGGGAAGGTGGTCAAATGGCTTGAACTCGTGTTGAATCAAACACAGCACGTCATGGAGATGGTTGTCTCGACTTCTGATCCGGTTATGAGTCAGTGCTAATGGTCAAGTTTCCTAGGAACCGAATCCGGATGCATTGCGAGTAGATGAGCAGATGGAATCAAGTGGATGTCTGATGGAGGAGCTGCAAGAGAGAGTTGCATCTACATAAGAAGCAAATTGTTGCAGGAATGGAGAGAAGTGCAACTCAGATGACGGTGGTCATACTCATGGTTTGCAGTGAGGAAGGAGCTAGTGATCGAGTACAGTTCAGGTGCAGCTGAGATGTTGGTAATGGTTGCAGCTGCAGTCGTGTTGCAGGACAAGTATTTGAGAAAAGTTGTGGTGATTTTTATGAATCCGTGAATGCACTAGGTTAACAGGGAAGAGATGAGCTGTGAGATGTTGCAACCAGCTGTAGAAACTGTGCGAAAAGTGACCAAATATGGCGAGCCGGTGGTACTAGCCCGGGTTGCCGGATTTCGGAACTTGAAGCATGAATCATAATATTTCAGTGAATCATAAAGGGGGTACAAGTCGGATGCAAGAGTTGGCGGCTGGATATATGAGCTACGCGTCACGCTTTTGGGCACGTTTTCGCAAGAAATAAAGAATTGGTTTGAATGATTCTTGTGAATGTTTGAAATGCAGAGAAGGAGAGATGAGTTGCTGGGAGTACACATTTGCATGCTGACGGTTTCAGATATCTCAGGTGGCCAGAGACAAATTTCCGATGACGATTCCTAACGACCGGCGACTGATTTCCTACCATAATCCCAGCTTTTCCTAAGAACGGATTTTGGACATAATTTTACATGGGTATTTTCCACACATGGGCTTGGTGGACCACTTGGAGATGGGTTTTGAGAATATTTGACCTAAATTTGGAAAGAGTATCCTTTTGGAATGGGAGAAACATATATATAGAAAACTCTTTCTCTAAACCTACATCTCCATTAGGGAGACTTCTACTTGTTTTCTAGGGTTTCACATGATAGGTTCTTCTAAACTCTTTGTGATGATTTCCAAAAATCCAAGTAGTTGATTTATTGTTATTGGTTAAAGATGTAGTTGGATTTTGAAAACAAGTTATGGATTTTTATGAATTAGTTTTCTCTCAAAATCATTGTTTGATTTCTACGGTTTATAATAATTGCATGATTGATGTATTGCAATATGATTGAATGTTTGTTTAGTTAAGTCTAGAATTGATTGAACTCACATCCATATCTATAGCTATTTTAGGGTTTTTCATCAAGCGATAACCTTGAATACGAGTAGCATGATATGATTCTAGGTTGTAGTGATACATCCTTGTAGTCATATGTAGAAATTGACATTTGTCCGAATTGTCATGCGCAATGTGTGATAGTTGCATTGATTATCCTATTTCTGAAACTTAATGCTCCTAGGAATTGAACTTAATTAGCGCAAGGCGTTAGGTTATTCTTTAGGTAGAATTCACATACGCAGCCCTAATGTGTGTGTGATGAATTAGGAAATTAATAGATTATCTTGCTCTCTTGATTCTCTAGGCTTTTGATGATAGCGAGATTAAATACGAATTCTATTCATATATTCGAAAACTTGTTTACAATTGAAGATGAAACCTTTATCCAATATTTTCACCTCATTGATTTGCGTGTTTATTTATTTGCTTTGCTTTTATTTTATTTTAGTATATAAAAATCAGCAACCCCCCGGTGTTTTATATAGGAAACCAAAACATATTGACAACCAAGACCTCTCTGTGGGAACAATCCTTTCTTGCCCTTGCTTCATTATGTATTTTGAGTAGTAAGAAAGTGTAATTTATTTTTGACGCCTACGACATCGATCAAATTTTGGCGCCGCTGCCGGGGAGGCAGCGGTTGTCACTTGTTTTTGGTTTCTTATTTTTGTTTTTTTTTTAGTTTTGTTTTACTTTTTCTTATTCTTTGGTTCTTAACCGAGTTTTGAGAATCTTATTTCAGGTACCAATTTCTATGGACGGAGCATATTGGAGCAATCAATACGGCTCTCAACCTCAACAACATTACAACTATCACCCTTACGGGGAGTACAATCAAAACCAATCCTTTAAATATGGTCCGTACTCCACGTACCCTTTTAGTTGTTCTCATACATATCAACCTTCTTATGGTGGGTATATAAGTGAGCAACCACAAAGAGGGGATGATACTTGTGCTCCTATTAATATTTCTTCTAGTTTGGTAGATGAAATGCAACAATTTATGGACAGCATGGAGTCAATTCGTAGACAACCAAGACCTCTCTGTGGGAACGATCCTTTCTTGCCCTTGCTTCATTATATATTTTGAGTAGTAAGAAAGTGTAATTTATTTTTGACGCCTACGACAACGATCAAATTTTGGCGCATTGTAAAATTTTCAACTTTTGTGTAAAATAGTGAATAAAAACTCCAACTTGTAGTTAGTTTAGAGTCACATAGTATACATGTCGCTAAGATTACATCGAGAATCTCATAAGAGTGACGAACTTAGAGATGACAGAACATGATCGGGTTTCTTAATTGTATGAGAGTTAAAGTTGGATTTAACCATGCCAGTGGCAAATAAGGTGCAGACTGAATTCGGTATTAGAGTAGTGATCCCCTATAGTGGAGACTACCCATGTTACATAATGTAAGGCACCGACCTTCAATTCTTTGTATCTGTCTAAATATCTGCTTTTAGAGTGTGTGTCACCGTACGTAAATTCCGGGCAGAATGGTGAGCTGCCCAACCTCCCACCATAGAAGCACTATTTTGATCTCTTGAGTGTTATTTTTATCAATCATGATGGTGACATCGAATTGCTAACTTACATACCACTTGTAATCTTGTTCGCAGTTAGCACCATCCACCTTATCTCTCTCTACACCAACAGGTCCATAGAAACACCATCATCATCAACAAGAGGAGCATCACAAATTTAAAGGAAAGTTGAACACGTTTGAGGGTTACAAGCAACAGTACAGAAATGAGCAGATTTCAGATTCGAGTAAAAGCAACAAGACAAGGAGCGGAATTTTTATAAGTTGAAGATTATTGTACAAGAGTGAAAATTATCAAAGATGAGAGTTCGAGAAGTTTATGATATCAAGACATATAAGTTGTGAAGAATCAAGCGGTAAAGTACTTACACCATGGCCTTTGTACTTACGTTTTTATTTTATTTGTATTTTACTTTCTCTTGTCTTAAAAAAAAAAAAAAAAAAAAAAACAAAAAAAAAAAACAAAAAAAAAAAAAAGGAAAAAAAAAGATAAGAGAAAATTTTTAGGTTCGTTAATAGTTTTTATTTTGTATTTATTTTTCTTGTCTCATAAAAAAAAAAAAAAATAGTTGTGACCCCGTAACGGTTGAATCAAGGGCTGTTTTGGGAGCCATTAAGAGTTTCCCTAGAGGTACGTCTTGCGGTCGAGATGGCTTACGTGCACAACATTTAGTCGACGCGTTGAGTGGCGCAGCTGCGGCAGTTGCGGATGAGTTGGTGGCTTCAATTACAGGGGTGGTCAATCTTTGGTTGGCAGGAAAGTGCCCTAAGGTATTAGGCGAGCTAATCGCTAGTGCACCCCTTACTCCTTTGCTCAAACCTGGAGGTGGTCTTAGGCTTATTGCTGTAGGCACTATTTGGCGACGCTTGGTTTCTAAGGTGGCTGCATTCTCAGTTAGCAAGGACATGTTATCTTACTTGGGGGATTTTCAATTTGGTGTTGGTGTGTGGTGAAAGTATTCTTCATGCGGTCAATAGTTTGTTGGAGTTGAAAGGGCAATCGAATAAGATGTCAATGTTGCTTATTGACTTTTCGAATGCGTTCAACATGGTGAGCAGGTCTTGTCTTATTCGGGAAGTCAGGCTTCACTGTCCAGGTATTTCTCGTTGGGTAGAATTTTGTTATGCCAGGCCTGCTAAACTTTATTATGACCAACACATTTTGTCTTCTGCGCTCGGTGTTCAACAAGGTGATCCCCTTGGTCCCCTATTGTTCGCTCTGACACTTCACCCCCTTGTTAAGTCCATTGCTTCTCGTTGTCAGCTTGATTTGCACGCTTGGTACCTAGATGATGGTACTATCATCGGTGACACATTAGAGGTTGCCAGAGCTTTGAGTATCATAGAATCTGAAGGTCCAAGTAGGGGTCTACATCTTAATATCAGGAAAACTGAGGTTTTTTTGGCCTACGCTTGATCCACGCAGCATGGAGTTAGGTGTTTTTCCCCATGATATTGGTAGGCCTAGCAAGGGTGTCAAGTTGTTGGGTGGTCCTGTGAGCTTGGATTTGGACTTCATGAGTGACATGGCGCTTAGTAGGGTGAACAAGACTATTCAGCTTATGTCTGCTATCCAAAAGCTCAAGGACCCTCAAAGCGAGATGTTGTTACTCCGCAACTGTGTTGGTGTTTCCAGGTTATATTTTGCAATGCGCACCACCAACCCAAAGCTGCGGCCCTCGGCCCTTTGACGACCACTTACTTAGGTATATGAGGCTTTTGATCACGGGAGATGGGGCTGGGTTTGGGCCTTTGCAACAGAGACTGGCCACGTTGCCTATCAAAGATGGTGGTCTTGGCATTTACACTATGGCGGACACTCGCTCCTACTGTTATCTCGCTTCACAGAGTCAGACTACTTCGGTGCGAAAACTGATACTTGGTGACTCTTTCTTAGCGGATAATGGGGCTACTTATCAGTTGGCTCTTCAGAAATTCATTCAGGTACGTGGTTTGCCTGCTTCTTATCGCGTTGATGACTCGCCCCCTTCTATGCACTCCCTGCGATTACTTATTTTGACGCATTTGTTAAGAAGCAAATCCTGTCCCAGCTTTACCTTGTCTGCAAGAGATTCCATTATGTGGCAATGCAACCAGATCAAACATGCTCAGGATTACCTTTTGGCGGTCCCTATCAGTGGTTTGAATCAGTGCCTTGGCCCCAGACAGTTCAGAGCAGTTGTTTGCTATCGCCTCGGTATCCCTTTGTTTGTGGAAGATGGCTTGTGCTCTTGCTGTAATAGGCCTATGGATATTTTTGGTGATCATGCGCTACATTGTGCTAAGGATGTTGGGCTGAAGTTCCGCCATGATCTAGTTCGTGATGTAATTGCGAATATTTGCTACAAAGTTGGTGTTCATGCACGCAAAGAAGTTTCTCTGGGTTTTTCATCTGAGACAGACAAGGATTTACGCCCAGCTGACATCCTTGTTCTCAACTGGGAAAACGGGCAAGATGTGTGTATGGATGTTACAGGGGTCTCACCCTTTACTGGTGATGGAGTTCGTTCTTTCGTCCCAGGCCAGGCTATTTCTAAAGCAATTGCGCGTAAACGTGCTAAATATTTGAAGGAATGTGCTTCGCATGGTTATGGCTTGGGCGTTTTAGCCTTCACTACCTTAGGGGAACTCGGTGAAGATCTGCGTATGTTTTTTCAAGCGTTTGAAGAACTGTTTAGTTAGTCATGATGCTGGTAGTGGTCTAGGATTTATTTTTCATAGATTGGGTGTTGCTATTCAAAAAGGGGTTGGTGCCCAGCTAGTCGCTCGGATGCCAACAAAAACTTTGTAAAAGTTTAGATTGCTTAATTAAATAATAGAAATCAACTTTATCTAAAAAAAAAAAAAAAAAAAAAAAAAAGAGACAAGAAAAATTCATTGTATCATATTTTGGGTTGTATAGTTCGTTTTTAGTTTTGTTTTCTTTTAATAAAGCCAATGAAAGAAGGAATATCTATAATGAAGTTTCAAGCAACAAGGAATTAGAGGAAAGAATCATATTGTCGAGATTCTACGAAGTTCAAGAGTTATCATCAAGAGTTGAAGACCGAAGACGAAGATGAAGACACCCGATAGAAGGCAGAAGACGTTTCTATGGATGTTGTGAGAGTGGTGCTAGGCGCACGGCGAACGGATAACGAGGTAAGTAAGCATATTCTCACCTTCGTTAAGTGGTTGATTTCCTTTCGAAGAGATCGTCAGAAAAATGGGTTTTCAAAAATGATAAAAGATGTGGGTTTTCAAAATATTTCGGAGGGTTATGCCTTCCTACCATTCAACGTGTCGCAGATTCTCTCTTCATTCCTACTGGACACATGTGTGACCCATAAAAAGCCGTTTATTATTGAGAGCAATATCATAAAACCCTTTCTTGTGAGGCAGAGTCAAGACTTTCGATCACTCCAAACCCGAATTTATGTCGAGAAGGGATGGTTATTTCTCTCTCAATTTTTAAGAATGAGATTGTGTTCATTTATGTGTCTAATTTCTTATGACTAGTGTGCAGAATCTCTATGTCTTCTTAGCGCGTTGGATGCTATCATTACGGAGAACTAGTAAGTTGGAAAAATAGGTTTTGTGGGTATATCTCTAGTAAACCCTCACGAGACTATAACTCGTCCACTAGGGACACCTAGGGGTTTAAAGGCTTGTTATTTATGCTAAAAGTGACCGTAGCCTCGACGACACGGAGTTGTATGTATGTTTAAGAATTTATTTTGTTTGATTTGCTCGAGGACTAGCAAAGTCTAAGTGTGGGGGAATTTGATAGGTGTCTAAAACACCTAGTTTTATATCTAGTATTTATGCTTTCTTTGCTATTATTGTGTAAATTATGTATCTTATGTTTGCTTTTGAGTCGATTAGGTGTTTTGGAGTCATTTAAGTGAAAGACGTGATATACATGCTCAATTCGTCGCTTGGAGTCATTGGCCGTTGATGGATGTGGAGCTGGCAAGTCTAAATTGCATTTGAAGCAGAAAATAATGGAAGCCACCTAACTCGGCTGCCCTTATCAACTGGGACGGTGCCAATATCCATCTCGGTTTCATTACACCAAACCATCATCTCAGTTTCATTACCACACAACCCTGAATTTGATTGCGTTATTTCCCCAAGTTCAGACAGGTTCAGATGCAGAAATAGATTATCGAACTGATGGGCGAATTCGTGAGAAATATGAGAGGGGTTTTGGAGCTCAGTCATACAGAAGCGGTGGAGGAAACAATTGTGAGTTTGTGATGCGAGAGTACGAGTTTCTTTGTTGAAGGCCATATGAAACAATAAAAGGAGATCTGAGATTGTGGAGTAAATGGGTTTTGATGGCTGTATTGGAGAAATCAGGAGCTCGAG
Organism: Papaver armeniacum; assembly: GCA_023531295.1. Lineage (NCBI taxonomy): Eukaryota > Viridiplantae > Streptophyta > Magnoliopsida > Ranunculales > Papaveraceae > Papaver > Papaver armeniacum. The sequence continues at coordinate 90,081 of JAJJWW010013990.1, read as the reverse complement.
ATGGATAAAGAAGATGGGTCAGTGTCACTGAAGAAGTTCGGGTTGTATTTGAACTCAAGAGAGGCAGGGAAGGAGTTAAGGAGAGCTCATACATCAGCAGAATGGTTGCCTCGAGTTACCGCCACGCACAAAATGTGTTTGATTAAATGCCCGAGAGAATGGTATGATGCTAAGCAACACAATGGCAGGGAAGTTCAAGGTGTTGCTGCTGGTGATGAAAGGGAAAGCCAAGAAAGTGAACTGAAGCTTAGAATGGTACAGGTGCTGATGGCAGTAGCTGGTGCAGAGCTGGAGATGTTTGAGTTTTAGATGGAGTTGCTGAGACGAGCTTGCATCAGTTGTGGCTGTGTAAAGATGAAATCAGTAGAGTTTTGCTCAAGGTTGTGAATATGGTGGTGCAGATATTGGTGGTGGTTAAGGACTCATGAGAACTGGTGGTGTAAAAGATACGAGGTTACGGGTGTTGTTAGTCGCTTCGGATGGTACAAGGGTTTAGAACATTGGGTTTGGCACGACCGAGAAAGTGGCCGATTCTGTTGTGGATGAACAACTTCCTTGTCACGGTTAATCCATGGTTCAATGGCTCGTGCAATGGCTAGGACTTGTTATAGAAGAGCAATGACCAAGGAAGTTGTTCAGTCAAGGAATAAAACGATGGGTTCTGGGTATGTCTAGAAGATGGAGCTCGACTGTGTTGTTCTTTGTGATGGGAGTTGAATGGAAGAACACCGTCTTTGTGATGGGTTTGAATGAGAGATTGCAGGTTGGTTTCAATGCATTGCAGGTGATGGCAGGGTTTGCAAGATGGAAGCAAAAAGTGGTGGTACTATGTTTTGTGAAGTGTTTGCGGAAATGAATGATGGCTTGAGATAGTTGCAGCTGCAGTTGCAGTTTTGTGTTGGATGTTCTTGGCCTGAGATGGTGGTTGTTGGAAAGGTATTGCATTGAGATGAAAGCTGGGAAGGTGGTCAAATGGCTTGAACTGTGTTGAATCAGTGCACGTCATGGAGATGGTTGTCTGATGCTGTGACTGGTTATGAGCTGGTGCTAATGGCTGTTGCCTAGGAACTGAATTGCAGATGCATTGCGAGTAGATGAGCGAGATGGGCCCAAGTGGATGTTTGTTGCGGTGATGGAGGAGCTGCAAGAGAGAGTTGCGGCTACATAAGAAGCAGCTGAAGTTGCAGGAATGGAGAGAAGTGCAGCTCAGATGACGGTGGTCATACTCATGGTTTGTAGTGAGGAAGGAGCTAGTGATCGAGTACAGTTCAGATGCAGCTGAGATGTTGGTAATGGTTGCAGCTGCAGTCGTGTTGCAGTACAAGTATTTGAGAAAAGTTGTGGTGATTTTTATGAATCCGTGAATGCACTAGGTTAACAGGGAAGAGATGAGCTGTGAGATGTTGCAACCAGCTGTAGAAACTGTGCGAAAAGTGACCAAATATGGCGAGCCGGTGATACTAGCCCGGGATGCCGGATTTCGGAACTTGAAGCATGAATCATAATATTTCAGTGAATCATAAAGGGGGTACAAGTCAGATGCAAGAGTTGGCGGCTGGATATATGAGCTACGCGTCACGCTTTTGGGCACGTTTTCGCAAGAAATAAAGAATTGGTTTGAATGATTCTTGTGAATGTTTGAAATGCAGAGAAGGAGAGATGAGTTGCTGGGAGTACACATTTGCATGCTGACGGTTTCAGATATCTCAGGTGGCCAGAGACAAATTTCCGGCGACGGATTCCGGCGACCGGCGACCGATTCCCGGCCATAATCCCAGTTTTCCAACAACGGATTTTGGACATAATTTTACATGGGTATTTTCCACACATGGGCTTGGTGGACCACTTGGAGATGGGTTTTGAGAAGATTTGACCTAAATTTGGAAAGAGTATCCTTTTGGAATGGGAGAAGCATATATATAGAAAACTCTTTCTCTAAACCGGACATCTCCATTAGGGAGACTTCTACTTGTTTTCTAGGGTTTCACATGATAGGTTCTTCTAAACTCTTTGTGATGATTTCCAAAAATCCAAGTAGTTGATTTATTGTTATTGGTTAAAGATGTAGTTGGATTTTGAAAACAAGTTATGGATTTTTATGAATTAGTTTTCTCTCAAAATCATTGTTTGATTTCTACGGTTTATAATAATTGCATGATTGATGTATTGCAATATGATTGAATGTTTGTTTAGTTAAGTCTAGAATTGATTGAACTCACATCCATATCTATAGCTATTTTAGGGTTTTTCATCAAGCGATAACCTCGAATACGAGTAGCATGATATGATTCTAGGTTGTAGTGATACATCCTTGTAGTCATATGTAGAAATTGACATTTGTCCGAATTGTCATGCGCAATGTGTGATAGTTGCATTGATTAGCCTATTTCTGAAACTTAATGCTCCTAGGAATTGAACTTAATTAGCGCAAGGCGTTAGGTTATTCTTTAGGTAGAATTCACATACGCATCCCTAATGTGTGTGTGATGAATTAGGAAATTAATAGATTATCTTGCTCTCTTGATTCTCTAGGCTTTTGATGATAGCGAGATTAAATACTTAATTCTATTCATATATTCGAAAACTTGTTTACAATTGAAGATGAAACCTTTATCCAATATTTTCACCTCATTGATTTGCGTGTTTATTTATTTGCTTTGCTTTTATTTTATTTTAGTATATAAAAATCAGCAACCCCCCGGTGTTTTATATAGGAAACCGAAACATATTGACAACCAAGACCTCTCTGTGGGAACAATCCTTTCTTGCCCTTGCTTCATTATATATTTTGAGTAGTAAGAAAGTGTAATTTATTTTTGACGCCTACGACATCGATCATTTCACAAAGTCAGATCCAAAGGGTATGCATACCGGGTATGAGTACTTCTTGGCAATTCGCGGAGTCAGATCCAAATGGTATGTATACCGGGTATGTCTACCTTATGGCAGTTCAGGAAGTCAGATCAGAAAGGTATGTGTACCTTCCCCCATTCCAAACTAACATTGAAAGGGTATGCATACCGAGTATCCATACCTGTTCAATTCACGAAATTTCGATCGACCAAGGATGCATACTGGGTATGTGGTACCTTGCTCCAAGAAGATTTATAATTCTTTCACATTCAATTTTGAATAGTCATAGACAATATACATTGTTTGATTGGGTCAATTCCAAATGATTAACTTAAATAAATTATAATTTGTGAACAATAAGTTGTTATAACTAAGATTAATAAGGATCTATGAACATCCATTGCTCGAATCACATTTCCAGAGTTCAAAGAAGACAAGCTTGAACTCGAAATTTGTTCTTTGTAATATTAAATCTGCTAAAATTATACGACAACGTCTCATAAGATAAAATGGCAGATACAACGAATGAATATGATAAATCAGTCTTCACTTACCTCTTTGTTGATGAATTTCTCGCAAATATCGTCGTTTGTTCTTGTGCCTTTAATTTTGAGGGTATTTTGGTAATATCTAATACTCAACTACCATGCTATAATCCTAGTCCGAGACTTGACTTTAGAAGACTATAAATCAAGATGTAGTTTTGTGCAACTAATATTGACTATTTGCTTGAGATAACAAAACTTGCGAGTTCTACTGAGCGATGCTCAAACACAAGCTCCACTATTTATAGTGTTATGAAAAAGTCTTGTCTAGACAACAAGGAATTACCAAACCCGAAAATACTTGAGATATGCAATAAATGTATATATTCGGTTTTGACGAATTCCAACTGTAATCCAACCAATATACCAAAATCACTTTTTGTTGACAACTAATATTAGCTAGCATACATACATATACTTTACTAATATAACCAGAAGATATATGCAAACCTATGGTGGGATAGAGTAAGCACACAAATTCGAATATCTAAAAAATATCTGAATATTTTGGTTCTCGGGATCTCACCTTGAGAATCAAATAAAGAACATTAAGTAATAAGAGTTTAACACATGATCAAATCATTATGTTGACATTATGTGAACATTCCAAGTTTAATCCATATACCTCTCGATGTTTGTACAAACCCGAAGATCATTGATGTGATTTTTTTTTATTGTTGTAGTAAATAAGATTCGAACTTTAAGACTTGTGAAGATTAAATTTAAAGATTTAATTAAAATAATAAATATAAGTGAGGGTTACTAGGACTAGGATTAATCCAATGAATACATAACATAAGGCTCAATTATTTATTTTCAACAATTATTGCTCAATAGAATAACATCGACTTTGATTTTTCCAAGGTAGATTCTCAAAATATCAGTTATAAATAGTAAGCATGACCCATCAAATAAAATAATAACTAATTAATTCAAATCATAATTCCATTTTAATTAGTGCAAAAGTCATATAGAGAATAAAATAAATTCACCCATGTGTGGAATTCCAGATTCTCCGTCGACCCGGTGTAGGGGTTTAACTCCTCATATTGTAGACACGCTCGAAATTCGTTTTTATTGCTCAAAAGTGCTTACAAGAGGTGAAAAGATAAGAAAACTAAGTTCGCAACGCTGTAGCCGTTACAAAACTGTTACAATGTCTGTTACAGAAAACTATTATTTTGTTCTGTCGCAGAAAAACTGTCGTTTTTGGAAGAAACAGTGACAATTCTAAAACGACAGTCTACAAGCGTAGTCTGTTCTTCTTCTTCTTCTTTTCTGCAGCAGCAGAAAAATCTGCTCTGCAACCCTATGTTCTTCTCCCCAGTCACTCCTTCTCTATCTCTGGTTCAATTTACACCTTTTTATACCCAGTAGTCGAAGAAATCTTTGCATTAACTTCAAAATATTCCTCCACAACTTCTCAGGTTTTCACAAGAAATAATCTCCTTTACTTGCTCTTTCACGCGCTCATGTTGCTGTGAAATCTCCTTATTTATCTTCTACACGTTCCTGTTGGAGTAATACTCGGTCTATCCATACACCAAACTTCCAAAAATACAGCAGATAAATCCCGAGACTTGTTTTCTTCCCTGTTTTAAAACAAACACCATAATAACCGAATTTTTCTTCTCCAAAACACGTGAAAGACGTGTGTACAAAGTGAGCACATAATACTTGTTCAAATCCCTGGGAAATCTGCAACAAAATCTTCTTACGTATCTTCCAATTGAAATCAAAAGACCGAGATATTCTTAACTGCCCTGTTTCACGAGATATCAATGGGAACTTCATCTTCCTTCCATTCCACGACAATTACCAACCCTGTTTTATCCAAACAGGCCCAAAGCAATCGAAGTCCGAGAGAAAGTCCAACATAAACTCTCCCGAAATCTTGCCAGAAATCTTCGCAGGTGAAGGTTTAGGTTAACTTCCCTGTTTCACTTCGAACTTATTATCCAGCCAAATCCAGCTGAATCAAATGACTATACCATGCATGTTACGCTCAATCCAGTTATCCCGATCAATCCCAGTCATTGACTCTCTCTAAAACTCCTCCAAATTCTCAACCCTAATTCTGCTCATAGCCTGCACATTTTCCCGCCATTTTCTTTTCAATCTGTTTGCATCAAATCACCACTCTAGCCAATTTTGATCCAATCAATCGACCATACCGATCTGTTTAGGCTTAAGGAAGATGCCTATAAAATTTCAGTGCTTTAGTCTCAGTGAAACAACTTCAATTATCAAACCCTAATTCTGCAGCCATTTTCCCGCCAAAATTCAAAATTCAAACGAAGAAGATGACTGCCCCTTATCCAAATCCAGCGTCCCTTTAGCAATTTGGAGTGCGAATAGCAATTTTCGGGGTACAAAGATTATTTTTAGGCTGTAAATAGTGAAAAACTCATGGGTGCCTTTATCAACTCTTCTGGGACATTTCCGGGGGTGCTCTTATCCAAAGTTGGGGTGCCTTTAGTACTTTTCTGAGGTTCAAAAACCGCTTTTCGAGTTGATTTCTCCATAAGAACTTATTTCCTTGAAAAGACTTAAAAACAAGTTTATTAGTAATACAATGAGGCCTAGCTAATGTAATTATGGGGACAAAGCGTCGCACTTACGTGCTTATCAATCACCACACATATGGAAATGCTAAACTCTAAACAGGATCGTCCATGGGTCGGTCATGCACCTACGATTGATCCTTGCCACAAGGGATCAATCCTACAAAGGGATCGGTCCTAAACTTTTTTTCTACTATGAAACATGATTTTGCAAGTATACTTCTTTAGATTACATCTATGATGTCCCTTCATATATAATCCCAAGGGTTGAATTCATTCCGAAAGTTCAAACACATTAAAACTAACAAGCTATCAACTAGTGCAACGCCGATTTACGAAGTCTATAGATAAACCATACTTCGTAACTCTGTATACCAAAGTCGTATAAAATAATTATTATATATTTCCTTGATACTTCTATCATAGTATAATGACCAAGTCACCAATACTAGAGACAAGTAAAAAAACTATACTTTGTATGTTATGGTTTTAATAAATACTTACTTGAGCTATGATATAAATGGAACAAGTCAAGTTTGTTGTTATTAACCTTGAACTGAAGGATGATGTGTTCGTTGATGTCGATACGTCTTCAGGTTCTTCATGAGCAACAAGAGAAAGTCTCAACATTTCTATGTTCCTAGTTTAACCCAATGAAGTTGACTTTAGTAATCAAATCAAGTAGCTTCGAGTTTTGGAATTAAAATATGACAACCAAACTTGACATACCAATGCTTGTGAGTTCGTCCGAGCAATGCACCAAAAACTTTCAGTTTCGTTTGGAGCACCAATTGATTTTCTTTATACTTTCAACTTTCAGTATATTTGGTTTTCTAGAACGGACGTTTTGGCGACACAACAAAAGTTTAAATTTTCTATTCGAATTTGGATCATGTTCTTATTTTTAGGATTTATATTTTAATTAAAATAAAAAATCAAACGGTATAATTTCGATTTTTGAATTCAAATTTAAAATGGGGTGGGAAAAATAGGGTAAAGCTTGGGGTGTCCATCTGGATGTGCTGGAATACCATAGGAAAATGGTGCCCGGAGTAAATAAGTAGGGCGCTTATAGAGAGGAAAATTGGTGAAAAAATGAAAGAGTTAGGATAATAACTTCGATGGGGATGGTCTCAGGGTCACGTGTCTTTTTTCTTTAATTATTTAAGTAGGCTAAAAACACGTGTGCGTAAGTTGATGGTGTAGGTTAGTTCTAGACAAACTCATAGGTGGGTGCAGTCTTTTACCTATTGGCTCATGTTTTCTTCTGTTAAGATTATTAAATATTTTTTATTCTCTCAGTGAGCAATCGCTTTCAGTGTCGAACTCGCAAGTGTTTCTATCTCAAGCTTGTTTGTTAATTTTAGTTGATCAAAACTATAGTCTTGATTTATAGTTTACTTATAGCTATGTCTCGGATTAGGATAAAATGTGTAGTTGAGCTTTAGACTTCACGTCGTTCATGTATTGAAGATGGAGATCTACTGAGGAGAGCTTGGAGGAGCTTCATCAACAAATGGTATGTGGAGACTAAAACTTATTTATCACTCAAAAGTCTATTCTATTCTATCTTCTAATGAGTATATATACTTTTATATTATACACATTTGATATTTTGAGTCGAGTTTATCCCGTTTATCTATTTCTTGAAATATGTGTTGGAAGCTTTTTGCTTTAACTATGTTCATCATTATTCTTGACGAGTTTAGTTGGAAAAAATTTATTTGTTGGAAACTAAATATTAAGTCAAAAGGTGGTCATGTAAAAATTGCCTTGAAACATCTTACATGATTTGTGTGAGACAATCATTTGATGTCGACTTGGAAAGTTTTGTATTGATCATTCGATCATTTGAAAATTACTTGAAGCTAATAGTTTGTGTGAGACAGCTATTGTCGTCTTCTAAGGATGTTTCAATGATTGAAATTAGAGTTTAGAACAATTAACCTTGTCTGGATACAACACGGTATGCATACTTAGTATGTGAATTATATTGTGATGATTCAGGTCCGGGAACCGTGTTTGCGTACTGATCGGTTGTCAGCCGACACAAAAATAATTCACTTTCCTACTCAATAATATATGAATGAAGTATATGATAAGAAAGAGTTCGTATCCACAGAGAGGCGATTGTAGTTATTTCGTAATCAATTTCTTAAAGTAACCAATTGGGGGGATTTCTTATTTCTATTTAAACAATAAAAACAAATTAAAAGCAAAGTAAATTGTAGAAAGTAATCAATGGAGAGAGATATTGGTCAAGGAATTCATCTTCAATCTTAGACATGTGCTTGCATATATGATTAGAATTACGATTTAATCTCTTGTGTTATCAAAAGCCTAGAGAATCAAGAAAGCAAGATAATCTATTAATTTCTCAAGTTCATCAACACACACATTAGGGCTGCGTATGTGAATTCTACCTAAAGAATAACCTAACGCCTTGCGCTAATCAAGTTCAATTCCTAGGAGCATTAAGTTTCAGAAATAGGCTAATCAATGCAATTGTCATGCGTTGCGCAAAACAATTCGGACAATGGTCAAACTCTACATATGATTACGAGAGTGTATCACTACAAACCGTAAACATATCATGCTACTCGTATTCAAGGTTATCGCTTGATGAAAAACCCTAAAATAGCTATGGACTAAGATGCAAGTTCAATTAATTGGCCACTTAACTAATCAAACACCATAATCCTATCACAATACTTCAATCATGTGATCATAAAAATCGCAGAGAATTGAACGATAAACAAGAGAGAAAACTAATACATAAAGCACACACAAGTTTTAGAAATCGGACTACATCCTTAACCAATAATAGAGAATTTAGCTACTCATAGCTATGGAGTTCATCATCATCAATATTCAATAATAAAACAAAGAAGAAGAAGAACAAAACCAAACCCTAGAAGCGTAAACAAAACGGCTCTCCCAAAATTCCAAGAATAAGATATGAGATCTCCTAAGTTGTAGAAGACCTTCCCTTTTATAGCTTTTCTCCAACTTCTAAAATTAGGTCTAGTCTTCTAAGTCCATTAGGTGAAAATCCACCAAGCCCACAAGAGGGAGAAACCCGTGTAGAAAATACGCCCCAAAAAACGGTCGCCTGGAAGGCTGGGATTGTGGCCGGAAATCGGCGGAAAGTTACGGAAAACAGCTCCGAATCGCAAAGTCCACCGATTCACGGCCAACGAGTCGGATCGGTCGGGTCAACGAGTCGATCGGTGGGTCAACGGGTCGGATCAAACCGGAGTCGGGATCGAGTGAGTAAGTGAGTCACAACTAGATCGGGCGGATGAGTTAGATAATCAGGCAGACTCAGCTGATCTGAATGGCCTTGGCCTGGTCCATGCACAGGCCAGAGTTTGCTGCACAATCCTTGTGCTTCAGCTGGGAATCCAGCCATGATGGCCCTGCAAACCTGCAATTTCAACACTGACATCTCCCTGGCAACAGACCCATTCAATTCCTTCATCAGGCCAACTTCAAACCTCGGGCGTCGCCTTCCATTCTATTTCCATTGTAACCATGTACAAGCATTCCCAGCTACATAGCTCTGCTCATTGCCTTCTGAATTTCACACTCTGGCCATCGACTCACATTGCTACTCCATCTCACTAAGCTCATCTTTAACTCTCTCCCATTCAATCAAGCAGACCAAAGACACCCACTCTACCCTTCATACTCGGTCCCAACAAAGACATCCATTTGCAAACTGTCTCAACCTGCACTGCACCAACAACTCATTCTTGCTTCAGGCCTGTGGTGTCACACTAGTTCAGGCCATTCTTGCTTCACTACAACCTCAAGCCAGCTCCATGTACTCGCCAATGTGACCCATAACAACATATCTTCTGTAGCATAACACGACCATTACCAGCTCCACTTGAACAACTCCAATTGAACAGCTCATAACCCAACCAGTTCTAGCATCACCAACAAGCACCATCTACTCTGGCAATTTCAGCTCCAGCCATTGTGACCATGGCAGCAATATCACAACCCATTTCTTTAGCAGCTCAGACCTCCTGCAACTCCACCATAGCCAAACCCAACAGAACTTCCTTGCTCGAGTCACGAGACCATTACCACCTTCCCCGTTGCTTCACTTGAAAGCTACAACTCCATTTCAATCGAGTCCCTAACATTCATCTACTTGAACAACACCATCACCTCAGGCTAGCAATTCAGGGTTCATGCATTTATCCCCTGGCTATTCAACCAAAATCAGGAGCAAACCCCCAACTCCATTGAGACAACATCCACAGCAATATTGAGCCATGCCCGTAGCTACGACTCCATACTTCCCAAAGCCAAAGATCGGCTATTTCCCGGCCATGTCTCAAGCTCATCTCAGGCCAAGTTCATAGCACCAGTACTTCCTACCTATTACTTCCATCTCTAGAATCCATGAGAACCAGTAATGCACCCTGCTCAACTTCATTGCCTGCCTTGAGCTCCAACACAGACTCAACACCTGCAATACAGCCTCTGCAGCTTCACCATTGCCTCAGTACCAGTACCACCACTGCATTCCAGAGGCCTATTACAGCTGCAGACTCCACCAGCCTTTATGCATACTTCCCTGAAATTCACATAATAACCAACTTCACTTAGCCACATTCCAGTTAACCCTCTCAACCTTTTGATCTCAGGCACCAAACCAAGTCCTCCATTGCTTGCTTCCCTGCAACCATTGCCAGTCCATTACCACTAACACTTGCACAATTGCACAGTTCCAGAAGCAAAACCTCCACACTGTCATGACCAACTCCAACTCCCATTAACATCACAACATCTTCTCAAGCTCTCAGATTCGAATCTGAGCTCATAATTTCATTCCTTGCTGCAGCTTCACTTCAATCTAGTGATTCAAACTGCCGCCTCACTGACAGAACCACCAGCAGCCACGCATCCTAATTACTCAGTCGAACAACCAACACACATCAGAACTCAATCTGAGTTCAAATCTGAGATCCAATTCCGTTCCTGGCTGCAACTCAACCAGACTTGCAATCACCCGAGACCCAATCATCATCTCAGTCTTCAATCTTCCCTGGAATCAACCCACAGACCAGTTATTCCTTCCAGATTTGAAACATAACCCTAACTGAATCTCTACCATTTTCCTACAGATCTCCTTTCTTTCTTCACCAAAATCAAACTAAACTCAATCGAGTATAACCCATCTCTTCAACCTCCATTTTCCACGAAAACCCATCACACAGAGACTCTTAAATTCAATTGTTAATCACCAAACCTCTTCATTCGATCGTCTTCAACAGCGAACAACAGCCCTCTCCGTTCTTCTCACTTCTCTCTCAGAACCTCAATCTGCAGACAAAATCCTTAATTCCTCTCTGAATTTCTCTCAATTTCTCGAACTCAAACAATCGAACCCAACTCTTTCTTCTCTCACAGAAAAATCACAAAGAATTTGGGGATGAGAGTGAATCCCCCACGACCAAGTTGATGGTGTTGCCTGTACGGCCTGTATTTAGGCACCCTGGACAATGGATATGGGCCACCAATAAATCCTTTGTATTGTCGGGTCCTTGGGAACCGACAAGCTTAATTGTTGACTTTGCTTATAACCTTCTCATACGGACCCGGAATGGCCTCGTTCTTTCGCCGATGGCTGCGCCTTTTGCTCTTTTCCGCTTAAATGAGTGATTTCTTCTCCTTTTGTTCTCGGTGACTCCATTGCACCTAATAGCTCAAAAACACAAATAAAGTACATAATTCACAAGAAAAATAGCAAAGAAAGCATAAACTCTATATAGTAAATACGGTGTATTCTACACCTATCACGTACCCAGTATGCGAATGGTTTTAACTTTCAAGGTCCGGGAACCTTGTTTGCGTATGTAGTATGCGAACTATTCTACCTGTGTTGGGTCCACGACTGTTGGTCGCGTACCTAGTATGCGAATGGCTGGACAAGGACAAGGTCCAGAACTGTTATTTGCGTACCTGGTTTGCGAACACAGTGGTTAAGTTCTAAAATCGGTTAAGTATGATTCTCATACTCATGAACTAAGACATTTATGAATTAAGGAATGCAATCTTTACAAACCGTGGCTTAATGTTCATGAATTGATTCTTGTATAAGTACTTTGTACGATTACGAATCAATCCGATTTTATTTCAATTTGTTCATATATATTTGTATAAGATATTGAACAATTTAGCAACTCTATGTGAAACACAATTAGATTCATTAGATTATCTTTTATGATTGATTGTTCATCATATTTGATCTAGAAGTGTTAGATGAATGTGGTTAAGACAAAAGTGTCCATATGGCTAACTTCGGTTAACTGTTATTGAGCCAACTCAATATACAAGTTTAGGTACGGCTACCCATATCTAAATGAAGGTATATTCCATTTGTGTGTAACAAGGTAAGACCATCTAATAGTGGAGATTAATTGCTTTATTTTTAAGCGAGACTTAGCTTGAATATTAAATCGGATTTCATCAAACGGTGAACATTGAATTGTTGATGGTGGGTTTTGAGGTTAAAATTGTAAAAACCCGGGGAAAAATTATGCGCTGACATCTTGTAAAAGATAAAGTCATTAATAAGTGTTGGATACTCCTCACTTAATTCACCAAGAATGGAGCATGTGGCAACAATCCCATTCTCGTGAATACATGAAATTCCTCCAGGTTGGAGCATGTAGCAACAATCCCATCCTCGTGAATTTCATATCAGCCTTGTATTTCCAAGACTCATTATCGGTGTCGCATGACGGCCGAGTGTTACTCTTACGAGTAACACGAACCTCCAAGCACTATAATGAAACCATGTACGAAATACCCGTCATGTGCCGACTCTCGGTGTGTTATACTAGCCCGATTGAGCCCCTCTCGGTGTGTTATACTAGCCCGATTGAGCATCCGGATCGACCGTATCGGTCCGGATATGATCTCGATCGCAGTCATCCAACTCCATAAGCATGATTGGATGACCCCGCATCAATTCCATCACCCCCAGCGGTGTATGGAATACCCACGGCCGACCCCGCATGGTCGGTCATTGGCCTAGCTTGCCAAGAAACCGTTCATACCAAGCATTATGGACGGAAAACCCTAAATTAGGGTTTGCGGCATATTACATGTGTTGCAAAGCGATCTCAACCATCCATCTTCGCAGGTATAGATGGAGGGTGTAGATATAGATTCAAAGGGCCCGGAGCATGTCAACACGAGCACCGTGGGCCTCGCCTACACACTTGACCAATCGGTCAAGACCAACCATGCTTGGTTGCAACAAATTAAATGCGGCCAAAGGGAGCATGGTCACACGGCTATAAAGCCAAAATTAGGGTTTCAAGCCATCACGAGCGTCCATCTTCTCTGCACGAATGGAGGGTCACAGATTAGATTAGCAGTCCTGGTCATACCAGCATGACCACCGTGGGCCCGTCTATCCCCTCACTTGATCGGCCAAGGCATATCATGCCTGCCATCCCAAAACGCACGTCCAAACTTGCGTGGTCACACCTCCCAAACCGCAACCCGATCTCGACCGCTCAACTTCAGCCGGACGATTTGGGTGGCTCGGATCACGTTTTAATGGGATATTCGTGTATAGGCGTGAACACCAGCCTACCATCTTCACGTCAAACCAATCGGCCAAGACCGACCAAGTTAGGTCGTCTTGGAACGCGCCGAAAAGAGCATGGTGCGCGGCCTTTGCGGCATCAAACTCCTATTGAAAAATCGATCTCAACCACTCCTCTTGCTCAGGTCAAATTTAGTGGCCTAGATCGCACCTTCATGGGACAGTGAGACATGGACGTGTACACCGGCATACTATCTACATGCACGCCCTGGGTCGGTCCTCCCCGAAATCCTTCCCATGCTTGGTTTCACCAAGCTGAAGAGTGATGCTTGCGCGCCTCTTCAAAACCATAATTTCATTAACGGTCGCGAGATGAGTGTCTCAAAGATCATCTCATCCGTCCAACTTCACCACTGGTTATACAACCACAGTCGGGAGTTAATTGGTCGGTGAGGCGTCATTACCCATCACTTTACCACACCATGATGCGACTGCATAAAATACACACGATACTTCACAAGTATCGACTTCTGGAATAACGCAGATTATTCAATTCAGCATTACATGCTATCTTTCGTGGATCCACAATCCACACATTCCAGACATCAATCATGTCACAAACTAGGGGGATACATAATGGGGTATTGGTCTCGGCGGTTTACAGCGTGCAGCGTGCAACGCGCCATCACAAGAACGTGTTAGGAAGTCATGGACGGTTAGAGATGAACAGGAGAAGTGGGCAAGGCTGGTCGTGTATCACCAACACACAACTCCACTACTCCATCACTCAACTTCCTCCACTTCCCACGAGAGACGTGAATAAGACTCTGTGACTTGTATAAATAGGTTCTCCGCCCTATTTCCAAACAACGGAGGAAAAAACAGAGAAAACAACAAGAAAACACCCAGAGCCTGCTTACACCAATCGTAAGCTTGTTCACTTTCCTGTTGCAAGTCATAAGCAAGTCTACACCTTCACAATCTCAACACCTTCTTCGCTTCCCTCCCTAAGATCAACCCCATCTCCTTCACTTTGTGACCGAAACAAGTCTGGAACGGCCATTTCTTGGTTTAGGCCAGACTTGCACGGATGATCTCTCGAATCTACAATCACTCACCGCGCAAAGGCATTTGTTTAAGGTTTAAATTTATTCCTCATCCACACCCCAAATTACCAAATTCTGCAGGAGTAGTTTTCACCCATAAACAATTGGCGACCACAGTGGGAGGTTGATCTATCGGTTGCAAAAAATTGAATCCTCAATTTTTCGGTTTTCATCTCGCGATGTATCCTCACCAGGAGACCACAGGCGGTTCAGATATCATGGGAAGTGTAGCTAGAATGCTGGAGGATGTCTTGGCAAATCAAGCGGTATCGCTAGAAGACAGAGCGAAACATTCCGCCTTTTGAATGATATAACATCACAATTACAAGAAGGGTCGGCATGCATCTACTCGGGCAAAGTGCAAGAAACGCTAAATCCTTAGTCGAGTCACACCTTTACCGGTGGAGATGCGAAAGAGCGCGTAATCACGGGGGACTCGGAGAGACGAACAACATGGTCCACCGACAACGAAGACTCGAGGCAACTCCACAGAGGAAAAGACTTGTCCGGTACCACAACGTCTACCTGATAAAGAAATGGAGCTTGCAGCTTACGGATCCTCGCTGGAAGATTTATATCTCAAGACCCTTGTCGAAGCTGTGAAGAAATGCTTGAGGAAGGAGAGATCAATCAAGGAACACGTGAGTACGAGGATGGGAACGTTCAATTCGATCACTCAAGCAGTGATATTACAACACCTCCCATCACTGAGAGCTGAGTGCAGTTGCAAATCCCGGCATCTCATCGAGTGTAACACCTCCGTAGTCACCGTAGCAACAACTTCCACTCCTTCATCGGGACGAGGAGCCGGAGGGGCGAGAGGAGGACCATCTCCCATTACCATTGCGGACTTGATGGAAAAGCGGAAGTTCTTGTCAAGACTCAAACGGATATGGCCGCAACTCATAAAGAGGTACTCACTTTTCTTAAGACATTAACTCGATCAATTTCCACATGACCCGCAATGCACCCGAGCCAACAAGGAATGCATTCAACGCACCGGAGAAGGTACTTCAACGGCATGCACCTACATGGACCCGATCAAAGAAGCGACATCGAGATATGAGCGGTCCCGTCATGGAGGCTCCTACACTGGGACCGATCCTCACAACGATATTCCTCAAGTCAATAGTTTCACTATGAACCCCGAGGCCGGTGGATCGGGAACGGTTTCTCTAGTGGAAAGTTTATGCAAACTTTCACACCTCTCGAAGAATCGGCCACATGGAGACGTTTTGCCGCAATCAACCAGAGGAAGGTCACGACCGTGCCCTACATGTCACCGCACACATCAAGGATTCAGAGTTCAAGACGGACCTTATCTACACAGGAGCGTCTTCGAATGTGATTACTCTCAAGACTCTCAGGACATCCAAGGTTCTCCCAGGCAAGGTCGTACGGAAGCCTACACAATGACGGACTTCTAGGGAAACCAAACCAAAGACATACGGGAGAAGCTCCGCGGAAAGAATCAGACAAGTTTGTTGCGTCCCACTCCCCACGTGGGCGTCAATTCAGGAAGAAGACCGGCTTGCATCATTGAGGGCTAAAACCCACGATGCATCTTTGCTGACGAAGCATCCTTCTCCATCCTGTGAAGCCACGACCCACGTTCACACGAAGAGGGAACAAACTTTTGTGGCGAGTCATGACCAGAATGGGAAAACGGTATACCGACACTGCCATTATCAATTAGCAGGGGAGACTTTTACCCAGTCTCTCCACCTAATGGAATGCTCCAACAGCTGCAAGAGGGCACCAACTCCACAACTGATGAGATTGAAATCGTTGGGGAATCTCCTAGGCCTATCTCCATCAGCTCAACCTTGAGTAGGGATAAACGCATGAAGAAATGCCGGATTTAGATGAAAAATGGTCACCCATCATCTACATGTCATACCTGGATTCAAGTCGGTTAAACAGTTGTAGTTCGGATCAAAGCTTGCATAGACTTTAGAGACTTGAACAGTCTTTGCTCAAAAACGATCCTCCTTTACCTAACATCGATATGTTAGTAGATTCAACCAATGGACACGGCATGTTCTCCTCCATGGATGGATGTAGCGGCTACAACCGGATGAGGATGTACGAGCATGATGCAAGTAAGATAGCTTTTCGAACTCCTCTCGAAATTTTTTATTATACCATACCGCCATTTAGTTTAAAGAATACCGGTGCAACATATCAACGCTCTATGACGGCAATCTTCCACCGGAGCCGATACCTCAAGGAGCGACCTCAAGAAGATAACGATGTCCACGCGTCATACCGAGCAAGATCCGGCGAGTCACTTTATCGACAGTGGTACATGTCTATCATGCTATGTTGGAGAATCCGCGCTTTTGGTCATACTCTGAGCCGTTGAACGCTCATCTACAACAACATATGCCCCGATAGAAAGAACCGGGCCTGCCGCGTAATGAAGAGCCTCATAATGTTTGTAGGGGCATATATCTTACCAACAAAGCGATACAACCTTCGACCTTACGTAGCGGTTCCTCAAGCAAACAAGAGGAAAACCACCGAGGTACAACATCATGCGCGTTCGTCAACTCCAACTCCAGTACCACATGCACGACTCCCACAATGATAAAACAATGTCCAAGATATTCCATATCCGCTCGACAACAACCACTACGAGCAAACCATGTAAACCACGCTTGGGGACTCGAGGCTCGGCATGAAGTTCCTTCACCGTCGACCAAGGAATTCTTCAACGTGAGAGAGATGGTGAGTCAAGAAGCATGGAATTCGCAAGGGTAAATCGAACTGAAGAGGGAAATACTTCAACGCTCCTTCTAGCGTAAGGCGCTTCAATGGTCTATTCAAGAGCCGCCTCAACGCTCTCTCCGGGGCCCACGTCGCTTCAGAATCCTTCTTCAACACTCTCTCCAGGATTCACCTCAACGTTCGCACCAGAAGCCACTTTAACATCCTCTTAAGCCGTTTCAACACTCAAGCTACATCAATAATCTGCGCTCTGGTCAAGTTATCTTTGATGTACTCATTTCTCAACATACGTCTCATCCATCCTTCATGAGGACCCAGCGGAGCATGAAAAATCCTGAAGTCGATAGGAGGAGGGTTATCCTGTGGAACGGATACTTTCGTATAGTTGGAAGGGCGCGGTGAACAACTCATCATCAATGTTCGACATATCTTTGAAGCTTTCAACACCTCCTGACTTGGCACCAGCATTATACCCAGAAGACATCTCAACAGGAGTTCTTCTCTTCATTCTACAATAAAAGACATGAGTTGTATAAAAAAAACGTGAGATGTGTAGTCACACACGACACACATTCACGCTGGAGTACACAAGGCTGGTATTGGGTCCAAACACCGGTGTTGATCAAGTCACAAGTCCGGTATTGCTCAAGTTTCAAGTCCGGTGTTGATCAAGTCACAAGTCCTATTGCTCAAGTTTCAAGTCCGGTATTGATCAAAGTCACAAGGCTCGGTATTCGAATAAAACAGCGCACGCAGCGGTGGGTTTTCAGTCGAAACACAGGGTCGACGTTTAGTCAGGCACGCGGCGGGTCCCACTTGATTCCAGCCCCAGATTGGTTAAATCAGACACAGACGTCCCCAATCAAAGCTCTCTCTCCAGAAGAAGGCGTTTCAGCTCCAACACTTCAACGCTCTCACGGGCTGCTCCGTAAGCCGCTTCAACACTTTCTACAGGACCCACATTTACATTTGAGCACACAAGATGCAAAGCAGAGCCACGATTAACCAAAAACGAGCACATCAAGCTCACGATCGAGCGAAAGCGGCGCAATAGCCCCTCGACCGGCAAGCATAGCCGGGTCGATCAAAGCGAAAAAGACCGACATCATGCTAGGGGAACACTCGCCTGGACGCCTCTTGAATGTGACATACTCCAAGGAAAGGATGACCGTCTCTCCTGGTAACATCTAACTTTGTCTCATAAAGTTTTATATTTAACTGTCACCATCTTATGCCTACCCCACAATAGTGTAACCATTGTGTGCTAGGCATGGGGACTTAATGTTGATGGTGGGTTTTCATTTGAGGTTAAAATTGTAAAAGCCGAAAAAATTATGCGCTGACATCTTGTAAAAGATAAAGCCATTAATAAGTGTTGGATACTCCCTCACTTAATTCACCAAGAATGGAGCATGTGGCAACAATCCCATTCTCGTGAATACATGAAATTCCTCCGTGTCGGAGCATGTAGCAACAATCCCATCCTCGTGAATTTCATATCGGCCTTGTATTTCCCGGTACTCATTATCGGTGTGGCATGAATACCGAGTGTTACTCTTACAGAGTAACACGAACCTCCAAGCACTATAATGAAACCATGTACGAAATACCCATGTGCCGACTCTCGGTGTGTTATACTAGCCCGATTGAGCCCCTCTCGGTGTGTTATACTAGCCCGATTGAGCATCCCGAGGACCGCCGTATCAACCGGGATATGATTCGATCGCGAGTCATCCAACTCCATAAGCATGATTGGATGACCCCGGATCAATTCCATCACCCCCAAGCGGTGAAT
The DNA here is from genome assembly GCA_023531295.1 of Papaver armeniacum. NCBI lineage: Eukaryota > Viridiplantae > Streptophyta > Magnoliopsida > Ranunculales > Papaveraceae > Papaver > Papaver armeniacum. The sequence goes on along the minus strand of JAJJWW010013990.1, from coordinate 70,912 downwards.
ACCCACGCCGACCCCGCATGGCCTGGTCATTGGCCTAGCTTGCCAAGAAACCGTTCATACCAAGCATTATGGACGGAAAACCCTAAATTAGGGTTTGCGGCATATTACATGTGTTGCAAAGCAGTCTCAACCATCCATCTTCACAGGTATAGATGGAGGGTGTAGATGTAGATTCAAAGGGCCCAGAGCATGTCAACACGAGCATCGTGGGCCCGCCTACACACTTGACCAATCGGTCAAGACCAACCAAGCATGGTTGGAACAAATTAAATACGGCCAAAGGGAGCATGGTCACACGGCTATAAAGCCAAAATTAGGGTTTCAAGCCATCACGAGCGTCCATCTTCTCTCTGCGCACGAATGGAGGGTCACAGATTAGATTAAGCGAGTCCTGGTCATACCAAAGATGACCACCGTGGGCCCGTCTATCCCCTCACTTGATCGGCCAAGGCATATCATGCCCTGGCCATCCCAAAACGCACGTCCAAACTTGCGTGGTCACACCTCCCAAACCGCAACCGATCTCGACCGCTCAACTTCGCCGGACGATTTGGGTGGCTCGGATCACGTTTTAATGGGATATTCGTGTATAGGCGTGAACACCAGCCTACCATCTTCACGTCAAACCAATCGGCCAAGACCGACCAAGTTAGGTCGTCTTGGAACGCGCGGAAAAAGAGCATGGTGCGCGGCCTTTTGCGGCATCAAACTCCTATTGAAAAATCGATCTCAACCACTCCTCTTGCCTGGTCAAATTGAGTGGCCTAGATCGCACCTTCATGGGACAAGTGAGACATGGACGTGTACACCCGGCATACTATCTACATGCACGCCCTCGTCGGTCCTCCCCGAAATCCTTCCCATGCTTGGTTTCGACCAAGGCAAGAGTGATGCTTGCGCGCCTCTTCAAAACCATAATTTCATTAACGGTCAGCAGATGAGTGTCTCAAAGATCATCTCATCCGTCCAACTTCACCCGGCTGGTTATACAACCCCGGTCGAGTTAATTGGTCGGTGAGGCGTCATTACCCATCACTTTACCACACCATGATGCAGATACACATAAAATACACACGATACTTCACAAGTATCGACTTCTGAATAACGCAATTATTCAATTCGAAGATTACATGCTATCTTTCGTGGATCCACAATCCACACATTCCAGTTTATCAATCATGTCACAAACTGGGGGATACATAATGGGGTATTGGTCTCAAGCGGTTTACATAGCGTGCGGCGTGCAACGCGCCATCACAAGAACGTGTTAGGAAGTCATGGACGGTTAGAGATGAACAGGAGAAGTGGGCAAGGCTGGTCGTGTATCACCAACACACAACTCCACTACTCCATCACTCAACTTCCTCCACTTCCCACGAGAGACGTGAATAAGACTCTGTGACTTGTATAAATAGGTTCTCCGCCCTATTTCCAAACAACGGAGGAAAAACAGAGAAAACAACAAGAAAACACCCGAGCTCACGCTTTCCAATCGTAAGCTTGTTCACTTTCTGTTGCAAGTCATAAGCAAGTCTACACCTTCATAATCTCAACACCTTCTTCGCTTCCTCCCTAAGATCAACCCCATCTCCTTCACTTTGTGACCGAAACAAGTCTGGAACGGCCATTTCTTGGTTTAGGCCGGACTTGCACTGATTGATCTCTCGAATCTACAAGCACTCACCGCGCAGTGCATTTGTTTAAGGTTTAAATTTATTCCTCATCCACACCCCAAATTACCAAATTCTGCAGGAGTAGTTTTCACCCATAAACATGAATGCTTTGTTACTAAGTTATCTTAGCTTTGATTTTAAGCAACCCTGATTTGAAAGACTATATTAGGGAGAAATCTAGCAACTGGAAAACATAATCCCGACACTTTTATGTGTCCTAGTTACGTACTAGAGTCGATTCTCCTTTAACTTAGGTTTTTCCAAAACCATATTAGGTTGACGACTTGAAGACTTCATTTGGGATCCGTGAAGCTAGATACAACTATTTTCTCTGTAGTTGCGTATTATGATCTTACTTGTTCTATCGTATTGAGTACTATCTTCTCTAAGATTTGCTCGAGCTTTACCTCCGATAGGTAAGATATAAAAAATAATCACAAAGTTTTTCGTCTCAGACTTTGTGGTTCCGCAGTAACTTCTTCGACTACCATATAGTTAAGTTATTGTGAGGTGATTGATATTTCTAGGCCATTCTTCGGGAGTATCAGACCGGATTATCAATTGGTTCATGTTCACCTTGATTTATCGTAAGACAGAACAAAACTTCATAGGTAATTTCTTGGGAGACAGATTTATCTATCAGAATAGACTTGTGTGAGACAAATTTGTTTATAAGTCTTCGACTTTGGGCCGTAGCAACTCTTAGTTGTGGGTGAGATCAGCTAAGGGAATCAAGTGTGCATAATCCGGCGTGGTTCTAGAGGCGTAAGGAACGCGATTGTACCTTAATCGGTGTGAGACTTGGTTAGGGCTCAACTACATTCCAGTCCGAAGTTAACTTGTAGTAGGCTAGTGTCTGTAGCGGCTTAATACAATGTGGTGTTCAGATCTAGACTAGGTCCCGGGTTTTTTTCCGCATTTGCGGTTTCCTCGTTAACAAAATTTCTTGTGGTTGTGTTATTTCTTTTCTGAATTATATTTCTTTTCTGCATTATATTTGTTTATATAATTGAAATATATCACAGGTTGCTTCAAAAAAAAAAAACACAGGTTGTGTGTAGTTCAATCAGTTGATAAATCCGACCTTGTTTGTTGGATATAACTTGATTGACACTTGGGCATTGGTCTTTGGTACCGTCCAAGCTTTTTCTCATATCAATCATGCTCACGGATTTTTATATGTTCGATTTGCTGATTGCATTGAGAAATCGAGATAAATCTCTTTGATATATCTCTTGATTGAGCTCGCTTTTAAGTTGGTGCTCTCGGAATTATATTGAAGTTTAGTCCATACAGATTGTCGAACGAATTGTTTGGTATGGTTGTTATACCCCCGTTTTTTCACTCTGATACTTTAAAGATTTGTTTTCTCTCAGGGGATCAATCCCTCTTTCTTCTTTTAGCTCTTGCACCAGCCATCCTTTACTTGAAACCCTTAAATTTTCTAGGGTTTTTTGAATCTTGTGAGTTATATTTAGTACCAATTTTTAAGTTTGGTGACAGGGTTTCCGAGTATCCACATAGTGAAACTTTATTTCCTTTATATCTTTGGATTCTTGGTCACTTCTTCGCAGATTTCATTTTTTAAAAGGATGAGTAATCATTCATCTTTAGTCAGCAAAGCTACCTCAAAAATAGGATTTTGAAAACTCAACTGCTTTCTTTTCTTGTTCTTGTTTTCAATGATTTGCTCATGAAAACTTAATAGTGGCTAGGATTTTCTCGACCTGTGTTTTTAACAAAACAAGCATTGCAAAAGCTTTAAAATTCAAACGGGGAAAGGAGACTAGTTTTAAAATAAAATTTGTGGGCAAAATATATTCATCATTTCTTTTTAAGTGAGGGATACTATGATTGGGATTTAGGAATATGTTACTTGGCATCTTTATGGAGATGCATTTCCAATCTCGACGTGTGATCGGTTGTCAATCCGTCAAAAATAATTTCACTTTATTACTCACTAAATTTAAATGAAGTACAAAGTAAGGAAGAGTTCGTATCCACAGAGAGGCAATTGTTGTTATGCAATTTTCAGTTTCTAAGGTAACCAAGGGGGATGTTTGTTGTTTAAGCGAAATACTAAAGTAAAAATAAAATAGAGCAAAGCAAATAGTTGGAATAATCAATAAGGAGAAGATATTGGTCACGGGATAGTATCATTCACAAACATGTATTTTCATCAATGATTAGAATTGGTATTTTAATCTCTCATCTACTAATAGTCCTAGGATACCTTGATCGCAAGAATAACCCGCTAATTCCCTGATTTCATCACAACCACATTAAAAGATGCATATGTGAATTCTTCCTAGAAAGTAACCTAAAGTGTAAAAGCACAATTAGATTTAACTCCCTAAAAGCAATAAGTTCTATGGAATAAGACTAATCAATGCAAACGAATGTGTAAAAGCACTAATCATTTTAACAAAAGTTATGATTCACTTGTGACTAGTAGGATATATCACTACAAGCACTACCCACAATTATGCTACTGAGAATCAGGGATAAACAACTTTTTCGTATTGAAAACCCTAATATAGCTCTAGAGATGAATGTAAATCGGATTGATTCCGGACTCAACCAAACAAACTATCAAATCATATAACACTATTAATTGTGAATCACAAACAATAAAATATTGAGACAAAACTAATTCATTGAATCATATAACATATTGAGAAATCAACTTTTATCCCATAACCAATAATATGTTTAGCTACTCATAGCTATGGAGTTCATCATAATAATATTAATTGAAAAGAAGAAGATGAACAAAAGCAAACCCTAGAAGCGTAAACAAAACCGGCTCTCCCAAGTTCCAAGAAAAATATGTGTTCCTCAAAGTTGTAGAAAACTTTCCCTTTTATAGCTTTTCTCCAACTTCTAAAATTAGGTCTTCATAGCCTCAAAGCCCATGTGGTCCACCAAGCCCATGTGTGTGAAAATCCGTGTAGAAAATATGACCCAAAAGAGGTCGCCGTAAATCTGGTATTATGGCTTAAATTGGCCTAAGAGTCACCTGAAAACGTTTCGGTGGCCAAGCAAAGTCCGCCCGGTCACCGGTCAACGGGTTAGCTCACGGGTCAATCGGTCAACTCAGTCCAGATCACTGAGTCAAATAGGGTCAAGGTGATTCAGGGAAAATTACCGAGTTAGAGTAATGAATCAGTCTGAACTGAGTCAGAACCTAACTGGTTTGCCAGGCCAAAACGATTTTGCAAAGGCCAAATCTTGTGTTGCACCAGGATGGTGCATCACTACACTTCCAACCATAATGGCTTCTTGCTGCATATCTCACCAAATTCTGCAGCTTCAGCACAAGCCATAACTACTCCTTTCAACCACACAGCACCTGCAACTTCAACTTACAGACTGCAATTCACCATTTCCTCCCTGCATTCATTATATCACCACCATCACTTTAGCTCAGCTGCAATACCTCCAAACCAACCATTAACCTCAGCTGTTCGGGCCTGCCAATTGCAACCTCTCCACCTAGTCCATCTCACTGCCATCAACTCATTGCCACCATCTAAAGCCATTAACAAACCCCAACCTCAGCCTCATGGCTCATATGGACTATCAATGCATTCAACATCATCAGTTCTCGGCTGTGATTGCACCATCCTTGTGCTTCGCAACTACCTATCCAGCCATGATGGCCATACCTCCTTTGCATTGTGCTTCTCTGCACCAGCTCTTTCTGTAGCTTGACACAACTCCAACAACACATAACCCTGCCATTGAATCAACTCAACTTCAGTTCCAGCTGCATCATTTCTCATTTCAGTCCACCACTCTCCATATCACACCACCAGTTCCATCTCGGCTATCCCCAGGCTTCCATCATTTCCTGCAGATTCAATGGATTGCAATCTCAGCTCAATCACCACTGCAACACCACCTCAGTACCATCACCATCACCATCTCAGCCCCTCATATCTCACACAGCCATTGCTTGCTTCCATCTGGGTCTTGTACTGCAACAACAACAACAGCTGCAGCACCAACCATTCCACTCATTCAGTCACTTCCCATAAATCCATACCCTGTGCTTTTCAGACTAATTGTCACCACCACTTCCCAACAATCCATTCCACCAGCACCAGTTACTGTTACCAGCACACACAGACCTGAACACCAACATCAACACTTCCTGTAGTTTATTCAATAATAACCCATGTACTCCATACATAGTGCTTGCTTTGAAACTCAAAAACCCTTTAATATCCTCTGCAATATCATCAGTTCATCCCTGGCTTCAATCACTTTTAATTTTTAACTCAGGGATTCAATTTCTTCTACTGCAACAACAACCTAACATTCATCTAGGCTTAGCTTCAACCTCCCATCTCAACCACCAGAACCCATTGACTCACGGCAACAGCGTGTTGTTCTTCAGTTTCAATCGATATCAAATTCATCCCTCGACAACCAACTTCATAATCTTCTTCATCCTGTCACCAGCAGCAACACCAGCAAACCCCATCTCCAGTTACATAAACCCTTATTCTTGAATCGATTCGACAACAACAAATCTCAACCACTGTAACTCGAAATGGTGAGAACCCATCTCTAATTCATCACAAACTGCTCCAGTAAACCCTTCACCAAACACCATTAATTATCAGCGGCTCAATTCCCATTCAACTCTGTTCATCCTTGATATCACAGCTTCAAACCCTAATTCATCTTCTCAATTATAACATCCTCAGATCCCCTTTCTAGATTCGAACTGCACCATCTCCATCTTCACTTCTCTGATTCATAATTCTTCACAACTTCCACCATTAACAGCGCCTCCATTTCACATAGCAGCATCAGAGAGTGGATAAAGAAATTGAGGAGGAATGGGGGAAATGAACCCTAACTCTCCCTCTCTCGACCCTTGTTGAGTTACATCTCATAGAATTACTATTGACACCAGTGCCTGGATATGGGCCTCCCGTGGTGATAACATTTTCCGTCCTACTGTCGGTCCTGGGAGACTGAAAATTCAGATTCCTTCATTAACTCTTTTATACTGTCAGTTACAGGGAACTGACAAGCTTATTCATAAATTTTGCTCATAACTTTATCATACGACGTCGGATTGACCTCGTTCTTTCGCCGCTAGCTTCACATTCTCGTTCTCTTCAAGATGATTGAGAAGAAATCTTGGAATTAAGCAAGTTCCACGTCTTTTTTCTCCAATGACTTCAAAACACCTAATAGACTCAAAATCAAAGATAAGATACATAATTCACACGAAAATTCGCAAAGAAAGCGTAAATACTAGATATTAAATTAGGTGTTTTAGACACCTATCAACGTGGTATCCGAAGATGAGGGTAGACAAAAACATCTTGAAGAAAATTGCAGTTTGGGTAAAAAAATTAAATCTTCAACATTTTTATTTCAATGAATACATTATAGCATAAATTGGCCATCACTTGGGTTTTGTTTTTAGTATTTCTCTTTCTAATGCTCTTCCAGCTTTGGGTCAACCAACCATGATCAGGATATAAATAAATATAGAAAAACAGCTCGCTCCATCTGCTAGAGTAAAAGTTAGTCACAACCCAGAATCTATTGTGGCTTTCATTTATATGGACATGCCTATTCAGGTTTGTAATCAAAATAACGAGGGCACCAAGTACACCACAATATTTTTGATATCAACTTATATGACACATACCTTACGTGATACAATATAAACAGATACTGTCAAGAAGATAACAACCACAAGATGCTCACTTGATATATAATATAAGTTTGGACCGAATCAACTATGAGATCAAACTAAGTGTTTGATTAACGTACAAGTGAATTTACTTTAATTATACCTAAAGCAATATATAATTTCGGATGGAAAAGTAAATAACACGACAAAAAATTTTGTTAACGAGGAAACCGCAAATGCAGAAAACCCCCGAGACTTAGTCCAGTTTTGAATACTCTCAGAATTAAGTCGTTATACAAAGACTACTACCAACTTCGTATAATTGAGACCAAGTAAACTAACTCCAAGTTACCTTGTTCCTTCAGTATCCCTGCGCCTACTACAATTTGTTCAATGATGTGAATCCTCGGATAGAGCCCACTATCTTAAGTTGTTTCAGCCGATGTGAAGACTTCTACCACTCAACTCCTTTGGATCGTCTTCCGAACAATTAAGGATTAAATTGTATTCGGTAACCACTATATCAATCTCAAAAACCAAATCAGAGATATTGTTGAGTTAAAAAAAGTCTCTTTTATTTTAAATTAATAAACTCCTTTGTTCGGTTTAGATCAACTAATATTAGATTATCAAGATAAACCAAATCTAGGTCTACAATATATCGGATTCAGTTCCTAAAGAAGACCACCAAATGAAAGATTGTTGATATACACAACAAGTTATGAATATCAAATATCATCAAACTCGTTGGATCCCAGCAAATCAAGTAGGCACGAAGTATATCACAAATACCAGAAACCAAGAAGAAATATTCTTGTCTTCAATGTACCTGCACAAATAAATTGATTCCTTTGTGATCGATCACGCACAAAATGAAGTCTGTTAACAATGGATGATCATAAGCCTATCGTCAGATCTAAAAATAGATCTGAACTATGTCGATCCTTGATCTAGTTTGAGTGACCTTATGTTTGAAGAAAAGGCTCTCAGAATAATCAAACTAGGTGAATATAAAGGTTCAACGACCATAAGTAAATCAAGTCAATAATCAACAACTAAAATAACAATAAGATTTCTAGTTTACCATCAACGGTACTTCTAGACGCTTCTTGATCTCACAAAAGTCTTTAAAGAGCGGATGTAAGAGATTTCACCCAATTAGGTTACTTTCCTCTCCAGAATAGTATTATTCGTAATATTATTAGTCGGCTATCATACTGACTACAAAATGAACTGAATGTGTCCGGATAAGTTTGTAAGAAGAACAAGCTTCACTATCTATAGACCAAGGTAGATTGGACACCAAGGAATTTCCATAACTGAAAATATCAAAAGATATGCAATAAACACTAATTTCGGTTTTGCCTAATTCCTAATATACCGAAATCTCTCATGTATGGCAACTCAATATTAGCTAGCATACAAGTATACTTTAATAATATATCTTTCACATATATGTTTTACTTACTGAGAAGTAAAGATATATAAATTTGAAAATCCTAAATAAGATTCTCAAATATTTCGGTACGGGATCTCAGCTTGAGTATCAAGGATTATCTTTGAACAATTAGTAAATAAGATTTTAGCACATGTTCAAATACTCATTATGTAGACATCTTGAACTTTCCTAAATAACAACTCATATTCTGATATTCACACAAACCCTAAAGTGCATATGAAACCCGTTTACCAGTTTCTTTAGCGTTTAAGCCAAGCGTGTTAGAGTGATATGAATCAGGAGTCAACAAACAACTCCCTGTTAATCAACCCAACCTTGAAGCCAATTTCGCTATTCTATGATCTAGGTCGGTTTTCGGGGAAATTCCTGATTAACAACGAAAATACGTTTTGCTATTGGGAACGATCTTGCAAGAGATCCACAGTATGGATCGGTCCTGAAATAAATCCCCAAGAAAAGGATCGGTCCTGCTATAGATTCCCAATAGGAATCGGGCCACTAATTCCCTTTGATTTCTTAATTTCAACTGCGAAACAAGTTTACTTCCTGAAACTCATGTAGTTAAACATAGTTTTCTAGGCATGCAATCAACCTAAAGCTCAATACACAATCTAGTAGTAAGTTACAAAGATAGTGTTTATGTCACAATTACGAAGTTCAAAATATAGACATTATACTTTGTAATTCAATACACCAAAGTTGTAATACAACTTGTATATTCTTCCTTGACTCTTTGATCATACAAAAATGATTAAGTCTTTTAATACTAGATAATCATATATATATATATATATATATATATATATATATATATAACTCGCATGTTATGTTTTCAACATAAACGACTTGAAAGCAACGTAGATAAAAATGAAAACAAGTAAAGTCTTGTATTGCTAACCTCAAACAAAATGATGATATGTTTGTTGATGCCGATACATTTTCAAGTTCTTCAGAGTAACACGAATTTGTCTCAACATTTCTAGACTTCCCTGTCTAACCTAACAAATTTGACTTTAGTAATCTAAATAAGCAGCCTTGAGTTTTGTAACTAGAATATGACAATCAAACTTGACACACCAACGGTTGGTGGGTTCAACCAAGCAATGCTTTAAAAATAATTTTTGTAATAGATTGGGTCATATAGAAGATTATTATGCCATAGAAAATAACCTCTCACTTAAGAACATTTGTGACACTAGTCCTGACTCAGATTCTAAAGAAAAAGCTTGGAGATGGGCCTCCGACTATAAGGTGCTCATTAATGAGAAAATTGATAGAGACACGGAGTCTGATGCGGTAATAGACTCTTCATTTTCATATTACTCGCCAGATTTTGTCTGGCAGGCCCAGGACTTATTTCTAGATGCTTTATCAAATACTTTTTTGCTTGTTATCTCCGCTGAGGAAGAGGGAAAAGCTATTGTGTTATCTGAAACAATCAGTTCCATTTTGGGCAAAAGGCAGAGGATCTTTGAATCTCCTCCTCAGCCTTTATTCCCTCTTTTAGGGTCATATCAGGATATTTCATATTTTAATTAGAGGGCAAAGTTCAGAGGATAGAGGATTTGAATGAACAACTTTTTACACCCGATGAGGATATTCAACAATATATTATTAAAGCCAAGCCTACTTTCTGCATCTCTTTCTCTGAATCTCCGAAATCTGTAGAGTCAGCTTTCAGTTAATGGGCTTCTAATGGTTCATGTTCAACAATGTTGGAGGATACAACTTTATATGTGTTAGATCCGGTTTTAGGTTTACCAGCGATTAATCGTTATGGGTTTTTATCCCTAGGATCATCATCTCTGGACAATAAAGCACTTTTCACAAATGATAAGATAAAGTTTTTACAAGTTGAGGCTACATAAAAAGGGAAAGAGAAGATCCAGATATGTAATTAACAACCATTTTTCCCTTTTGGTTATCTTTTGTTCGTTGTTGTTTGGCAGGTTCATTATTTCTAGAAGTATTAAACTTTTTCAGTTTAAACATTAATAAAAATTGGAAAGGTTGGGTTCTAAAAACAAATTTAAGTTAAAGCCGAGTGTTCTCAAACTCATAACAATAATTTTAAAAATCTATAATTATCCTGATATAATGAAACTTCTGGCTTGGAACACCCAAGAGTGTGGGCCAAAGAAAACTCAACCACATTTAAATAACTTTTTAAGCTATGAGAAGCCAGATATCTTGTTTATGTAAGAGACTAAGTCCCAAAGTATCTAATAAAAATCTTTTGAATTACTTTAGCATCTCTCATATAGTAGACCCTAAAGGATTAGCAGGGGGCTTAGCGGTGGCTTGAGTTGATGGTTTTCATTTTGAGATTGTTCAATGGAATCTCAAAATGATAAATACTATTGTTAACAATAATTTCCATTCACAAGAATCACTATTAACTTGCTTTTATGGTTCTCCTATAAAATAATATAACTAGGAGTATTAGAATTTCTTGAAGAAATTACTCAAAGAGTAAATGTTTCAAATTTACCATGGTTAGTTATAAGAGACCTTAATGTGATCTTCAACAGTGAAGAAAAACAAGGTGGTCTGCCTTTTAACAAAACTGAGATGATACCAATTCTAAGATTATTTCAAAGAACTGGCTTATGAGATATAGGTTTCAAAGGAAACATCTTTACTAGGTATAACAAGAGAAAATGAGTAGTTGATATTAAGCAAACGTTGAATGGATTAGAATTCAGTGATGCCAGACTCCAAAATTTGGTAGCAGTAAGATCGAGTCATGGTCCTATCTGTGTATGTCTATCCCTTTCACCTCATAATTCTACCTTGTCGCCTTTGTTTAAATTTTATGATAAAAATAGTCATCATCTATAAAGGTAATTAAGAATTCATGGAACAATAACATGGGAGAACCTTCAATATATTTTGTTGACAATCTGTACAATATAAGAATGAATTTAGACTCTTGGAGATAAAATATTTTTGGAAAACCGGGAAAAAAAACATCCTAAGATGTAATGATACTTTATCTGCTAAAGCCCCAAACCCTGGAAACTAGTAAATAACATAAATGCTGTCATGGCTAGGATTTTAAAGAAAAGTATCTTAGAAACTGTGGAGTTTTAGTATCAAAGCAGACCATCATGGATTTGGAAATGCATTCTTTAAGGAATCCATCATATAAATCAGCACAATGTATGTGAGGTAGGGGATAAAACATCAACAAGTATACAGACGAACAACTGGTTACCAGGTAGAAATGAAGCTTTGACAGAAACTTTAACTCAAGGAAACAATAATTTAACACTTGTGTCTGAGTTAATTAACTCAAACACAATGAAGTGGAACAAGGTTACTTTAGATAACACATTTACCACAAAAATAGTCACTGAAATCATGAAGATAAACCTATGTGCATCAAAGAATGAATTACTGAAAAAGAATAAACTGATATAGTTTTTAATAAAAAATGGAGAATTTACAGTAAAATCTTATACTCAAAATTTCAAAGGCATACAATAATAGCTCCAGTAGGATCTAAAAATTTATAGAAGTCTCTATGTGGATTAGACACTTCACAAGCGATCAAGTTGTCTGTCTAGAAATGTATTCAAGATTCTTTACCAACAAGACAAACTGAGATCAATCATGAATATTGACACTCAATGTATATTCTGCGAGAATGCAATAGAGTCAACTCAACACCTATTCTTTGAATGTTCTTTTGCTTAGTGTATATGGAATCAACCTCCAATGGATTCCCAAGGAGTACTCTCAAACTCAAATCTTGATAATTCTTTTATTGCTAATTATAATGAATGGAGGGAACGTAAACCAAATTCCATAGCCGTGGCTCTTGCTTTTACCAAATGTTGGTTCATTTTGAAGGAGAGGTGTCTAAGAATCTTTGAAAATAAAATTAACTCTCCGGAACAAGTTGCAAACTCTATAGCAAGATATTATATGTATTGGCATCCGGATACCCAGACAATTAGTCAGAATAACAAGACCATCTCAATACAAAAAAAACTCTGACTGAGTTGCCCCTATTGTAAACACATATAAGATCGATTGTGATGCTTCTTAGATTTTAGAAAACACTAACTTAGGTTTTGGTTTCCTATTTCGGAATTAGACATGTACTTTCCAAGGAGCTGCAAGCGAGACCCTCAGAACTTTATCGACAGAAGAAGCAGAAGCAGTAACTCTGATGCAGGCAATGAAATGGGACAAATAAAATGATGTCATGAATACGACCATTGAAAGAGATTGTCATCCAATTCTTAATTACCTATAGTGCAAGAAACCTCAATCAAGTGGCAATGCATAACAATTTTAGATGAATCAAAGACATTGGAAGAACAATTGATCTCTTTTTTGGGTTTCCAGATTGCTCACAGAAAATAAAATGGAACAACAGATCTTTTGGCAAAAAAGGAAGAAAATCAAATGCCATGATACGCCGACATGCCTCGACACCAACTTTCTCAATTCCTAGACTTGTTTACGATTCAATAAAAGTATTTATTAGTGTATAATAATCATAACAATGATGTAATGCTTGGCTACAGAGGAATTAATCTACAAATTCAGTCATCTGAAAGACTCATACTATAAGTGAAATTCCCAAATGAGACCAAGATTAGTTTATCTATGTTATAATATATCTACCTTATTTTTAAAAGAAAATTTACTCTCTCACAATATCAAAAACAATAATAAGTCTAAAAATCATTTTTTATTTTGATGCAAATAAAATTTGGATTAGTTAAGCACTATCGTGCTTGATAAAGTTTAACAAAAACGATGGAGGATCTCTAAGCCATGTGCTCGAGATGCCTTCCTTACGGGCATATTTTGCCAATTCATCGGCACACTTATTATCTAGTTTATTCTTGTGCGTACATGACCAACTTTCAAAAGAAACTAAAGGAAATGAAATGTCTTCAACTATTCCTCTAAGCTCCCATGGGACTTCCGCATCTTTTCCCCGGATCGCATGAACTAATGGAAGATAATCTGTCTCAATAATGATCTTCTCAAATTTTAACTCCAAAGCCATCTTGATAGACTCTAACACAACCAAGCATTCCAGATGTTCCTAAAAATCGTGCTTTCTTGACCTGAAACTTGAAAATCTCCTTTCATTATCCATTCATTGTTTATCTGTTCAAAATTACGACATGATAATAATTTAGGAGACAAGTTCCATGACAGTTTAGGGAGACTTGAATGTCAAATAGGAATCTTTCTTATGTCAAATAGTAATCTTTCAAAATTACGATATGTTAACGGTCTTAATGACCCGAATAAACGATCAAAGTTAAAAAATCTTGTGAAACGGTGGAGGCCTACTATTCTTATGATTCAAGAAACTAAGCTTAATGTTTGTACCGATAGAATTGTGCGTCAATGTTGGGGTGCGACTCCGTGTAGGTGGATCGTTTTAAATTCTTATGGAAGATCGGGCGGAATTTTGTTGATATGGAACTCGGATATGATCGAAGTTGATGACTTTCTTGAAGGCACTTTTTCTATAAGTATTTCGTGTCGTAATTTGGAGGATAACTTCCGTTGGGTTTTGATTGGTGTCTATGGTCCTTGCAATGTGAATGCGAAAAAAAGATGTCGTATGGAGTTAGCTACCTTGCATGGCTATTGGAATGGAATGCCTTTGTGCTTTGGCGGAGATTTCAATGAGATAAGATACATGGTTGAAAGAAGAGGTTGTCGTAGAGTTTCGAACTCAATGAAACTCTTCGATGACTTATGTAATGACTTAGACCTTGTAGATTTGCCTCTTTCCGGTGCAAAGTATACTTGGAGTAGGCCTCCTAATAAGAAGAGCAAGCTCGACCGTTTTCTTTTCTCTTCGGATTGGGAAGATCACTTTCCGAATATCAACTTCAAGCGCCTCGCAAGACCTTTTTCGGATCATTTTCCTATTTTGTTATGCTCAACGGATTCGGATTGGGGTGCTTGCCCTTTCCGATTTCAATTAGCTTGGCTTGATGGAACTAACATAATTTCTCTAATGAAAGAGTGGTGGGAGTCTTTTTCTTTTGTAGGTACGGCGGGTGAATGTTTTTCAAAGAAGTTAAATGCTTTAAAGGATAAATTGAAGGTGTGGAATCGGGATGTATTTGGGAACATTGATAGGGCTATGGACACGGCTCTCACAAAATTGAAAGAGTTAGATGAACTAAGGATGAAAGGGGTCTTACCGAAGAAGAAGAAGACATGCTTGTGACGGCTAAAGTAGAGTTTGATGTGGCTCATCGTCGTCAAAGCATAATGTTGCGCAAAAGTCAAGAATTAGATATTTTCGAGATGGAGATAGAAACACAAAGCATTTTTATCGAGTGGTGAAAGGACATAGGGCTTTAAACAACATCAACAATCTTCGTATAAATGGTCGGTGGACCGGAAATAAAGAAGAAATTAAGAATGGTATTGCAAATCATTTTGAGTTAGCTTTCAAAGAAGTTTCTAATAATCGTCCAAGAATCAAAAATATGTGTCTAACGCGTATTGATGAGAATGCAAGTATTTGGTTGGAGAGGCATTTTAGTGAAGAGGAAGTCAAGAATGCAATTAAGGATTTGGGAGTGGACCGTGCTCCGGGTCCGGATGGTTTTCCTATGAAGTTTTTTATTGTTGGTTGGGATTTCTTAAAAGAAGACTTGATGAAGGTTTTTGAAGAATTTCACGATCACAATGTTCTTGATAAGTCTTTGAAAAATAATTTCATTGCTCTTATCCCTAAGAAAGTGGGTGTGGAGGAAGTTAAGGATTTTCGGCCGATTAGCCTTATTGGGAGTGTGTACAAAATCATCTCAAAGGTATTAGCGGAGCGCCTAAAGGTATACCTTCCTACCCTAATATCACCATCTCAATCTAGTTTTATTAAGGGAAGACAAATTCTTGATGGAGTGTTGATAGCAAATGAATGTGTGGATTCTAGAGTGCGTCAAAAATTACCGGGATTGGTTTGCAAGATTGATTTTGAAAAGGCTTTTGATAATGTGAATTGGAATTTTTTAAATGAAGTATTATTCAAGATGGGTTTTGGTGGTATATGGAGAGCTTGGATTAGAAATTGTCTAAATTTCTCGAAGTTTTCGGTTCTTGTTAATGGATCTTCTCATGGTTACTTTGGTAGTGAAAAGGGACTTCGTCAAGGTGACCCTCTTTCTCCAGTTCTTTTTACTATAGTTGGTGAAGTCTTAAGTTGTATGTTGAGAAAAGCTCAAGAGCTTGATCAAATCTCGGGTTTCTCGGTGAAGGAGGGGGGAACAAAAGTAAATCACTTGCAATTTGCCGATGACACTATCATTTTTCTTGATGCTAAAAGAGAACAAGTTGATGCCTTACGCTACTTACTTCTTTGTTTCGAGTTAACTTCGGGTTTAAAGATAAATTTCTCGAAGACTAGTTTATTTGGGGTCGCGTTTGAAGAGGGAATTGAAGACTATGCTAACATGTTGGGATGCAAGAATGCTACATTTCCTAGTGTCTATCTCGGTCTTCCGTTGGGTGACAAGGTGGGAGGATCGCAAAAATGGGAAAAAATTCTTGAAACTTGTGCAAAAAGAGTTGCTTATTGGAACGGGAGAACACTTTCTAGAGGAGGTAAATTAACTCTCATCAAAAGTGTTTTGGCTAGCTTACCAATTTATTATCTCTCCATTTTTCTTGCCCCTTGCTCCATAACTAAGAAAATTGATAAAGTTGTGAGAGATTTCTTATGGGATGATGATTCTAACAAGAAAAGAACTCATAATGTTAAATGGACAATGGTTTCAACACCAAAAGAAAAAGGTGGTCTAGGTATTAGAAGGACTAAGCAAGTGAATTCGGCTTTGCTAAAGAAATGGTGGTGGCGTTTTGGCATAGAGAGAAATGCATTTTGGAGAAAGATTATGGTCGAAAAATTTGGTGAAACATCCACCGGATGGGAAACTCTCCAACCCAAAGGATCAAAAGGCGGTAGTTTGTGGTTTAATATTTACAAAGAGTTAGAAGGTTTCAATAAAAAGATAAGATTCAAAATTGGTGGGGGAAATGAAACTAGATTTTGGGAAGATGTTTGGCTTGGTGATGGAAAATTGTGTGATATGTTTCCTTTAGCTTTTAGAGCTTGAAGGACGAAAGAGTTTGTGGTGGCAAATATGTATGAATTTAGAGAAGGTGGGATAAGATGGAAATTTATGAGTAGACAAAGATATTCACAAAATATCTCAAGTGAAGTCTTAGCTATATCAAACATTCTTTCTTCAATCTCTATTCAAGAAGGTGTTATGGATACTCGAATATGGGTTGGAAGTGATCATGGTCAATATACGGTTAAGGGTGGAATTAGCGATTAAGGGAATCAAGGTGAGCCGAATTTTCCAACCAATATTGTTTGGAGCCATGAATACCCTCACAAAATCAATTTCTTTATTTGGCTCCTTTCTCATGATCGGATAATGACGGCGGATAAACTTTTGAGAAGAGGTATGGATGTCTCTAGTGAATGTTGTTTTTGTGAAGAAGCTAATGAAACGAGCTCTCACTTATTCTATGAGTGTTGGAGAAGCCGGAGAATATGGGATTACTTTGTTGAAGGGAGCCACTTTCGTTGGACATATGACCCTAATATCGCTACATCTATAAATGCTTGGAAGTTTAATTGGGAAGACGAAAGACTTAGTCGAATATGGAACAACATCCCCGTTGCTATATTGTGGTGCATATGGAAAGAGCGAAATGCAAGAATTTTTGATAACAAAAAGAAAACTTTGGTGAGCCTCATTAGAGATATCAAGTTACAAGCATTCTTTTGGGCGAATCAAACACTAAAATGTTTGAGCTTACGGCAAATATGGTGATTTCTTTGTGGGATTCCTTATACCCTGGCTTCCATAAAAAAAAAAAAAAAAAAAAAAATTTATTTCCTTGGGTAAGCCGAATCCCCTTTCGGCTCTCTTTTGCTTTTGTTGTAATCATTGGGTTGAGGTACCCCTCTTAAGTGCCTCTTTTTCAATGAATTTTCTTTTTGACCGATCAAAAAAAAAAAAAAAAAAGGAATCTTTCCGACCTAATTACTTGACGTCTAAAGAATGATTTCTACACGATATGGATGACATATATATCCTAACATATACTATACCTGGCGTGTTTAAAATAAAATACTGCAGTTTTGTTCTTCCAAACGAACAGTTTGATACTTTAAAGGAAGGCATAACCACGAAGTAGTCAAATGAACTACCAATAGTTGAACTACGTGCCCCAAAAAAGCCCAAACTTGCTGTAAGTTTAATAAGAATATTCGTTGGGAGAGATTATAGCGTAACAATGACACCACTACTACCACCACCACCCAACTGAATCGCATAAATCGTGAATCGTGATTTTCATTTCTTTAATTAATTACTATTACTAGATAAAATAAAATAAAAGTCCAACGTGGCCTCATCTCGATACAACCTTCGTGGGTCGAAATCGAATAACCAGAAACAAGTTATTTCATCGTCTTCTCTTTCGTGCGCATCATCAGCAGCAGCAGCAACAGCCCTCGATCTTCTCGCCCCCCACCTCTTCCATCCAAACCTATCTTTGGTTGCATCTAATCCATCTATCTTATTTTCATTTACGTGTTCGATGATTCTGCAGGTACGTCAGTCATTTTCTAGGGTTTCAGTTTTTTCAACTTCATTTCTTGACCTAACACCTAAATCCATCCCCCCTTCTAATCATTTTATTTAGGTTACCAGATTTTCACGGGATGACAATATTTTTTTTTTTTTTGATTAGGTTTTTATGTTTCCTCCGATTTGTAGTTTTATTTGAGTAAAGTTAGATCATTCTGACTTAGTTTTTATTTTCTTTTTAACTTTTTCTGATTTAATTTTAACAAATTAATTTTTTATAAGAGCAAAAATTATTGAGTTTTACATCTGGGATTTGGATAAATTATTTGCCCATGTGATTGTGATTCAATTTGGATTTAAATATAAGTTCTTTTTTTTTTCTCGATCTATATTGTGTATAGAAATTTAGGGGTGAAGAGTTTATCTCTGTGGAATTGTTGTTGGGGTTGCATGCATTTTGAGCCTCATTTGACTTAATTGGTTCTTCGTCAACATAGCTTCTGGGTAGGTTTTGTGGTTTAGTTTTGGGAGAATTGTGATTTTCTTGTGGGAAAGTTGATTTAATTGTTAATGGGAATGATTCCTCGACATTACGTCTCTATTCAATGTTAAATCTTATATCGCTTTTATGTTTGTGTGTTTATTCAACTAACCAAGACTAGATCTGCATTGCATTTGGTAGTGTTGTGTATCCTGGAGATGTCAAATGTATGAGCATGTTGGATCAGTCTTTATTAGTGTATGGATGTGCTTAATCATTGGTACATAGCTGAATTACTTATGATTATGTGTTTGATGATGTAATAATGTGAGTCAATAATAAAACTGAGAGACCTCGCATAGAAGTTCTTCTTCTTGGGTAAAACACAAGGTGTCGCAGTGGGTTTTTAACTGCTATAGCAAATGAGTTATGAATAATTCTCAATTCTACGTTGGAGTACTTGGGATCTTAATGTGGGAGTAGATAGGCTTTGTACTTTCAGAATTATATATCTCTGTATAATTCATATGACAGGGATTTGTATTTGATAAATGACATGATATGGTACTTTTAATTAATAATTCTGTCAGAAGTCATTCTTGTTGTGTGTCATGTAGTTAGCAAAATGTTGTCTCTGTTGAAGTGCATGATCGGCATATGGTGCTGTACATCTATTTGAAAATTGTGCTTATTTTATTGAATTTCATATGTTTGGCGTAAATATTTTGGATTTTCTGCACATTGATATTTACTTACATCAAGATTGCTTTTGTTATTTCAGCTTTTCTAGGAACAAGATTTTTGCAAATACAATTTCCTCACTCATCAGGTAACTAGTTCTTATCTTCATGATTGAATGTTGTTGAACTAGTTTTCATTCATGGAGAATCTAAGAAAGCCAAACCGGGTCATTGCTTCATATTTCTTACATTCTCTATATAATTGAATCAGTTTTTATGCTGTATAGTGTATCTTCTCTACTAAATTCTATAACTGATCAGTGTTTCAACTTTGTGAGTCATTAAGGTGGCTTTGATATGGCCGCAACCTGTAAGAGTATCTTTTGCTTGATGTATAAAGTTTCCATAGGTCAACTTAGCACAGTTTTGCAGCACCCCAAGATAACTTCTATTCTCATTAATTTTATTGATAACATTGTTGTTGAAATCCTAAGATGATATCCAATATTTTGAATAGAAAGCTTTTCAAAAATTATGCATTACAATCAAACTTAAACCATCATGCCCACTGTAATCTGGTCAAATGATCCATGTTTAAGTTTTTTGTTCTGAAATAATCAAGAAGCTATCTTCAAAAGAATATCATAGTAGGTTAGGTACAATGCTGCTGCACAATGTGCAGAAACTTTATGGTTTTAAATTTACATAAGAAAATTGAAAAGTAGGTGGAACCACTACCTCTTTCCGCTAGGAATATTCTTTGCAAAAGAACCTTAAAAAATGTGCAGAGATGACCATCGCCACACAATAGCTTTCCTACCTTGATGTTGTATGGTAGTTATTAGTTAACGTTTTACTCCCAACCCATCGTTTCTTTTAGGCCTCTGTTCTGCGAGTAGATATTTATACAGTTTTGATATTCTGGCGTGTAAGTAACCGCCTCTTGAAGCTCTGAAGTGTTTATTGCTTCGCCTCATGATGACTTGTTCTAATATTTTTAACATTGGAGTCACCTGCTGATCTAGCTATTCTATTCTTCCACCTTGTCTCCTACCCTGTAATCCTTTAGCTTTTTAACTTTTATAGCTGACTCGGTAAATATTTCACGAAAAAGTTACAGGTATTATCTTGAGAATGACGACCGGTACAAGAGCAGGCACACGATTGACCAAGCGCAGGCTTCTTTCTCGTCAGGATAAGTCAACTCCATATCCATGCTGGGAGGTTTCAGATAAGGATGTGCGTCACCCAAAGAAGAAACACCATAAAGCAATTGCCCAGAAGAAAGACTGGGAAGATGCAACTTGTTCTGTTTGCCTAGAGTACCCGCATAATGCTGTCCTCCTCCTTTGTTCCTCCCATGACAAGGGCTGCCGTCCATACATGTGTGCCACGAGCTACCGCTACTCCAACTGCCTTGACCAGTTTGAGAAGGCCTATGCCAAGCTTCTGTCTGATGAAGAAAACCTGCGTAATACTGGAGCTGAGAAGTCCGCAGCAGCGGAGCTTGCTGCATGTCCACTTTGCAGAGGGCAAGTTAAAGGTTGGACAGTTGTTGAACCGGCTCGCGAATATCTTAATGCCAAGAAGAGAAGCTGCATGCAAGAGAACTGCTCATTCGTTGGTGCATACAAAGAACTAAGGAAGCATGTCAGGAGGGAACATCCATGTGCACGTCCGCGGGAAGTCGACCCTGCACTCGAACAAAAATGGAGGCGACTTGAAAATGAAAGAGAACGTGATGATGTGATGAGCACAATAAGATCATCCATGCCGGGGTCAATGGTATTTGGTGATTATGTAATAGAAAGGAACAGCCATCACAACTTTGATGCTATGGACGAGGATGATGATGATGATGATGATGAGGAAGCAGATGACGACGACGTAGGAAGTTTCGATTTGGGACTTGAAGACAATAACTTTCTAAATGTATTTTTCCTTCTTCATGCAATTGGGCCAGCTGGAAATCACAGCCTTAACACACGTCTGAGGCGGCAAGAGAGGCACCGTAGTCTATTGGATGGAGAAAGAGTGGGTAGGGGTGGTGGAATTGGAAACCTCATAGCAGCGGGAAGTGGTGGTGAAGTTGAAGCTGCTGCTGTGTCCGAAGATGATGAAGACGATGATGATGATGTGTCCACACATGTGCAGCGTCGAGGTCGTGTGCTTCTTAATAGATCGGAGAGGAGACGGAGACGACGAAGCCAGAGGAGATCAACAGATATGACCTGACCAGTGAAAGCAGGAAGGGGAATGAAAATTCAGATGTTTAGGCTTTATTTAGCAGAAGTAGGCAATGTTCTTGGATTTGCCTTTGTTTATTTGATTTAAAGTGGAGGGGTCGTTTGACTGGTTGGGTATATGGAAAGGAAAAAAAGAGACCAGATATTGTAGTTTCTCTCTCTGCCTCTGGTTTGTCTTGTTTATCTCTGTTTTCCCATCTTTCTGGTTTCTTTGGAATGAAATAATTAAATTGGGGATTAAATCCTTGCACTGTAGACATTGTTCATGACCGTATTCATTAGATTTTGAATTTTGTAAAAATCTAGAAACTGCTGACATTATTGTAAACTCTGTTCGACAGCCGAAACAGAAAGCAGTAGGAGGTGGTTGCTTACGATTTTCAGCAATCACTTGTACGACAGTTTCATCAATTATCACCCGTATGAAGTCACTTGTATACCAAACTTGAAAATAGCTTCAACACCATTCCATTTTTCTGTGTAGTGTGTGTGCCATAATCCAAATCATCACGACTCATGCAGTGTAGTTAAAATTGCTCTCCAAGGCCGATTACTCGCCGAGTAATCGCTACAGGGTATATGACCGAGGCAATTTCCGATTCCAAGCCATTTCCGATTTTTAGCGATTAAGGCGACTGATTTCGCCGGTTGAGATCGATTTTCGAGTAAAAAGAGTTAACGATTTTTCCGAGTTGGCCTTGCATGAGAGTTATAAAATAGAAAAACCTCTAAATACATGATAAATAAGTTAAATATAACAATATTATACACTTAATTACTTGATAGTGTAAAAGTTTTAATTTTAATTAGGTAAAAATCATGACTTATGAGCAGCGATATATAAGTTATTAATAAATAGATTCCAATTATTAGACCGAGTTTTGGCGATTTCCAAGTCCGATCTTATTGCTCCTCGCTCCAAGCTCCCCAACCGAGTAGGAACGAGGAACGATTTCGACTACTTTGGACTCATGTCACCAGGCCCTCCGCATCACCATCTGGGTACAACTCGCGAGGGCCTTGTCAATTTTGACATCACCTGAACTGTGAGAGGGTTCATGCGCATTTTGGTGTACCACATGCAGCTCCCCGGTGAATACCATAATCACCCCCCCCCCCTAAAGCGAAAAGTCGGTTGAGGTAAAAAGATGAAGCGTTCAGGTGCCTGTTTCCCACTTTGGAACAGATTTTGTGGCACAACTGACAACACAAACAAAACCATTATAACTGGGCTCGTGACGGTGACTATCAGACCGTTTCATAATGACCCGTTTTGAAACAATGCTGCTAATAAGTCCACTTCGAAGTCCGAAGCACAACCCGAGAAACACTAAAAAAATTCAAATAGCGTCTTGAAGAAGCAGGGTTTTTTCATTTTAGTTCTAAAATTGGCGCCTTGATAGTTTTCTTCTCAACTTCTCAAAACCCTCTTGAATTTCATGTCCGCGGACTGCTGCTACTGAGCTCTCACACTAATACCACCACTACCACCGCCATGACTACTTCTTCCACCACTGAGCAAACCCTAATAACAAGGTTAGAAACTTCAGATTACAAAAATCTTTACCAATCAGTTCTCGATTACTTACAGCCCTTTTCAGATTTCATTTCTCTGGACGAAGAACACCATGCGAAGGATATCAAGAAATCTCAAAAGAATAACACTAAGAAGATTAATAACGACTCAACAGATCCATTATTAATTCGTCCATTAGCGAAACAATTTCTCTCATTTTTATCTCGTGCCCTAAAAATCTTACCTAATCAACTCTCTGTAAAATCAAATGGTGGTGGAGTTGATAAAGATAAAGAATTAGCTCTAGAGTTCTTTGATATTTATCGTTTATGTTTGAATTGTTTGTCTTGTGTTTCTTCATGTTTAGAAGGAAAACCATTTTCAATACAATTTCAGAGGATGAGATTGGTTCGTTGTTTAGAGGTTTGGGAACGG
Organism: Papaver armeniacum; assembly: GCA_023531295.1. NCBI lineage: Eukaryota > Viridiplantae > Streptophyta > Magnoliopsida > Ranunculales > Papaveraceae > Papaver > Papaver armeniacum. The sequence continues at coordinate 47,158 of JAJJWW010013990.1, read as the reverse complement.
TACGAAGAAGCCCAATTTGAAGGGTTCTATATTCTTGAATGTCTTAGGGGTAGTGGTAGTGGAGTAGTCAAGGGAAAAAAAATCGAGGAAAGATTTATTCCTGATTTGGGTAGTAATGAGAAGGGGGATCCTGAATTAGCTAATTTGATTTTGGAGGTTGTTGTTAGTCTTGTAAAATGTGCATATTTGAGTCAGAGCAAGAATCAAACAGTTTTTCAAAGAGTTCTTGCTGTGGTTGATCAGGCTGCGCCATGGTACAGGTAATGGATGCAATTTCATTTTGTTGATTGCATGAATAATTTAGCTAGTACAGTTGTTAGTTTGAAAATGTTTTTAAAGACAATGGTCTAATGATTTTGTGGTGCTAATGGGGATATTATAGGGTTTTGGATACAAAGTCATTTGAGAGGTTGCATAAAATACTTGTAACGTGTCTTTACAAATGCACGCGATTCATGCTTGCCGAAGATGAGTGTTTCGAAGGAGAGTTGGTACATAATTTCTGCACCATAACATTAACCAAGTGTTTGAAATCATATCCCAAAGATCAATTTCTTAAGGTGAAGTTGCAGTGACCATTTAAGATTGGATTTTATTTCCTGCCCTCTTATATCTTATATACTTATGGGTTGTAATGGTTCATATGCAGTTTGCGCACAATATTTTTGCTTCTTTTCGCTCACAATGGGCTAGTAGACCTGCACCCATCCTTGACATATTACAATTAACGATGGACTCCATTTTGTGCGAGTGCAAGGTAATATATCTTACGCAGAAGTTTTTCTTTTCTCCCTTTGGTCGAAGTAAATATTCTCACACATGCATGGCCTAGCAGAACTACTACAGCAAACAATGTTATTTGAACTGAATGATAAATTTACATGCCAAATAACTTAGTGCCTGTGCCTGATTTTGTCATTTTTTTTTTCTGGTTCTTGTTTACTTTGATTTGTCTCCTTAACAAGAATGAATGATGGGTCAGATGGAACTTTTTTTTTTTTTGAGAACTTGAATAGCTTTAGTTATAGTACTACTGGTTACAATCCAAACGCACTCTATAATAAGAATGTGTGGCTTATTCTTTAGAGGTTTATTACCAGGATGGTGGGTAACTGGTTATCAAAGCCAGGATTCACTTTGCATTATTGAATGATTTAATTTTCATGTTAACAATAATCGCCAGTTCCACAAAAATTAAATTCTGACTAGATATTGATTCTTTGAAAATCTTGATAATCAATATCCATGGGTGGAGTATCTAGATGCAAAAACCTTTAAGATGGCGAGCATCTACCAATTTTTTATTTATTTGCGTGTTATTATTATTATTGTTTTTTTTTTTAAATTGTTTTGAAGTTTCCTTAGGTTAAGTGCAGCATTAATTAATAAAATAATTTTCTTGTCAGATTGTTCCCTATCTAATCTTTGGGTCTAATGCATATCTTTTGTTCCAAGTAATTAAACGAAGGATTACAATGCATCTCTTGTTAGTCTGAACTAACCTGACAATCTGTCTGAACTTCATTTTACAATCACTTTAAGCTGATCAAGGCATGTTCTTAAACTTGTCCCTGACATTGATTCATTCTATTGGTAGGTTGACGTGGATGACACTGTAAATGAGTTCCTTGATCTTGTACATTATTGTGTAAAAAAATGTCGAGCTGCAAATGCAGACACATGTAACGATGTTGCCAAATATCTAGACAGAATGGCAACTAAATTTGTTCAGGTTCGTAATTCAGCCACTTCCCTGATTTTGGTATAATCTGTTAGCGGGTGACACTAATCTCATGTAGTTAATTGGAATGAATATTGGCCAGCAGGTTGCAGGACCTATTGATTCAATTCTGAGACTTTATGCTACCGGATCCCATTTTATGGGTAGCGAGTTTCAGTCAAGGTGCAGTGAGTTTTCAAATTCTGGAAATCCAGAAGTACAACCAACACTTGTTTTCTTGCATTGTAGTGGGAAGAACTTGAAACATCTTCCTAACACCCTCGATTCTTTATCAAAGTACTTCCATATTCACAGCAAAGATGACCTCTCATCAGTCGGTTGTGTAGTGAAGGACTCAAGAAATTTCCCACGTGCAGCTATAATATCTGATTTGGAGTTGTCTAATGTGTGTAAACATAAACATGGAAAAATCTCTCTGCTGTCACACCTAAATGCCATGGAGTTCTTCTGTACGCCGTTCACGGAGTTAGTTACTAAGGCACGTGTAGACATTTTTGCTGAAAAACAAGAAGCTTCGTTCTTGTCGAAAATATGTCATATTCGGGATGCGTTCCACCAGTTCTGCACTGTGTTTTTCATCAGTTACAGGTGACCCTTCAGTTTTCTCTTTTAATCTGCAACTTTGCACAATCACTTTGTTGTTTTTGCCAATGACCTCATTTTTCAAAATTTGCCGTGTTGACGCTTGTACTCATGTCTGTCACACATACACCATTACAAGCCTGGACGTAGCCTTAGTGTCTTCTTAAGAAGACTGCACAGAACATTAACCTAGCCCTAACTCCGGTATTTTAGTGTTGCTGTGTCGGACACTGTCACTTGTACTTGTGTCGTTATTACTTGTTCTTAACCTTTTCGTTGAAATCCTTATTGATTGCGTTTTTTTCATAGCGGAGAGAATATGTAATTGTGTTATTTTTTATGTATGTGCTGGTGCTGCAGCACATTAGAGAAGGAGAAAGATAGGCTTTACGAGAGCTGCAGGACATTGCTTAGTGCAGCCATGGCGTCGTTTATAATCTCCCTTGGCACAAATTCTGACATCCAGGTTTTTCTCGGTTTTCTCGTTTAATGTTATCAAAACATCAAGCTTTTTCATAACTCAATTTCACTGCTGGAAGACAATTTTGTTCTGTTCCTCTTATCAGCTAATTGTCTCTGTAACTTTAAATCCAGAAAAGTGTTGATTGCATTGATCGGATTGTTTCAATGGGATGGCTTCAGTATAAGGAAATGCAATTTCTCATTTCGCTTCTCTATAACACTGGTGCCTATCTGTACAATGCTAAGCAGCTTAAAGTGGTACTTCCCTGAAATAAATTTTGCAATTCATGTCATTATCTCTTGGTGTGTGCTATCAAGTCGCTATAAACTTATAAGTATCACTTTGTTTCTTCTTGCTTTGGCATTGATGAATTCTTTGTTTCTATTTAGACTTGCAACTCTTTTTCCAAGTTTAATTTTTGCTTTTTCCTGAAAGAGTCTATGCTCTTGTTACATTTATGCTTTTAGAAAAACTTTTTAATAAAAGGAGACAGGACCATCTTGTGTGGTCATTTAATCTTTGGATACCAGCAATAACCTATTTCATGCTTGTAAGATGCCTCTAATTTTTAGTTTTGATTGAATCACTCATTTATCTGTTTGTCTAGTACATTTCATAACAACATGCTCCAAGTATTATGGTTCCATTTTCTGTCCGATTGGCAGGTTAGGCATCAATCCTATGCTGATTGTATTTATTATTTTTTACAGGCTTCTGTCTCTTTGGATGTTTGTTGTACAGCTTCATGGAGTTGTGTTTCACTTCTTTGTAGTAAGTTTACACAAAAATCAGAAGATAAATATGATGATTTGTCAGAGGAAATAATTACTGGTTTTGTGAATGAGACTTGTGCAAAAAGCGTCGTACTTCTAGATGTTCTGCATCACTGTGGCAGTCCACATTTGCACACAACAATTGTAAATAGTCTTTCACATTGGTCTCTGGCCAGAAATATATTTGGGAATTTGAGTGTTCCTGCAGCATTGTTGAAGAAGTGGGTCAAGGTATAACTTGACTTCCTCCTGTCTTAGATGGTTGCTACAATCTTACTATATTTTCATTTTCTGGGGTAACTAATTTTCTTTTTCTTTAGATAATTTACAAGGATTTTATGGATGCCAAGGTGGAGGACAATGCTCCCACTCTTTATTCTTTGTTGTCAAAATCTTCTTCACGATTGTCAAAGGAGACCCTTAGTATTATCTTGGAGCAGGTTTGATCCCCTTTTATAGTAGAATGATACATTGAATTCCAATGATTGGTATATCTAGTCAGCTTTGAAAGAAAAATCTCTTATGTTTATGTAAGAAATATACTTTAGCTACTACGTCATAGCTAATATTTAATGCAAAGACAACACCTACTTTATAAACTTGGTGCAATTCATTATCCACTGGCTGTCAAAAGTGATCTTACTTCGATGGTATTAAGTGTTATCTGTCTGTCACTAAATTCTGTTAAACTGTTCGCAGGAGCTATTAACATATGAAGAAACAGAATCACTGAGTATGAGTCTAAGTAAGAGAATGCAACTTAAAATTGTAGACATTCTCCTGCTTGATGTATATACTACAGATGATAATTGTCTTCAGCGATCAAAAATTCTTATTAAGAAGGGGAGGGTACTTAGGACTAGTGAAAATGAAGGCCTTAATGGCAGTACTAAGTGTGTATCAGAGGCTATATCTAACCTTGTAAGCTAAAGTTTCCTTGTATTATTTATTTATTTTTTGTTATTATTATTGGAACCGGGTGAAGTTTGCTTCTTCTGTTCTTCTTTAATGATTGAAATTGACTGAAACAGATCAACGTGTTCGGTGAATCTAGCAGAAATGCTCAAGTTTCTCATCAGTTAGCCCTTGCTTATTGCATTCATGCATTGTGTGTCCAGGAGTCTCAATTAGACTTTGAGGTGATAGTTCTAACAGCCTCTCTCTCTATTAAATAAATGTGTGTCTTCTTAAAGTGATAGTTTTAGTTGTTGCTAGCATTAATTGCTATTAAGACACTTTATTTCGTTGTGTTCTAGGTTATCGCGCATGATATTCATCATGCGCTAAAGCTATGGTCGAGTATAAAATGGTCAGTAGACGTTCATGGGGAACTGTTAACTGAACAAGCTATACCTTTGTTGTGTACTGTAGCTGATCTTTTATCACTTAAGGTAAGATTTTTTTCAGCTATAAAGTGCTGTCACTATTATTGATAATAGCTTATCCTCTAATATTGCGGCAATTATACATCTGCAGGGTTGTTTGCAGTTACAGAATGAAATGTATAAGCTGATCATTAAATTTCTGAAAAGGAACAATGTGCCAGCAGAACAATGCTTGACCTTTTTATGGGCAGACCGAAGGCTTACACATGCATTATGCCCTTCACCAGTTAATAAAGATTTTGTCGAGGATTTTGAACTGCATTTTGGTGTTGATTCCAGCTCATTTGGTTTCTGGGTTAGTTGTTTGAAGGATTCACCAGAACTGCTAATTGGGTTTCGCCAGAGGTTCTCACTCTCTGATTCCATTTTGGGAGATCATCACTGTAGAGGTTCTTTGGGTTCTCATGAGACCATTAGTGAAGTTAAGGAGGTCACATCAGCTCTGGTTTCTAGGGTAAGACCATTTAAACTAGGTAATTCAGATAAGAGTTATTCTTTCTTGCCGGAGGTTATGAGGGATGCGCTGTCTTTTAATACTTGATGTTAACTCTGTGACAGGGATCCAGGTCAGCGTTCGTTGCTGGATATCTATACTATGACCTTTCTGAAAGATTCATTTCAAATGGACAACTATTTGAGGTAGATTGCATTGTACTCTTATCTTTAATATCAAAGGCTTGATCACATCCAGTAATCACCTTTGTCATAAACATTTAAATAGTTTTATTCAAAAAAAAAAAAAAGGAGAAGAAGATAATATTCGATAGTCTTATTAACCTACTGCCTCCTGTAAGTTTTTCTGCATGTTATATATTTATTTGGCAGCAATATAGCAAAGCATCATTTTGTTGGAAGTAATTATGTCTCGTTCGTTTAAATAGATTAGTGTGCAATTTTACTCCCCCCCCCACCCCCTTCCATCTTATGGCATGTCCTAACGATCTTCTCTTCAGGCTCTTTCATATGCGATAGAGTCCTTGCATCTACGTACCAAACTCCTACAGAAGAAATTTCGTTGCACCTTGAAGCAGCAGCCTATGAGTTCTTATGAGTCTGGGGAGACTACAAGTCAACACGAGCGTGGCTATGTTAACGTTGAGGTACTTGAATCAGTATCTACTGAAGTTTGGCCTTTAACCACTGCTTCAAGGACTTTAGAAGGCTCTATCACTACTCAGTGGAATGTACTTCAATGCTATCTTGAAAGCGTACTACAGGTTTATCTTGCCCTCTTTCTTTTCTGCTGATGTTTCAAAAGGGCTGACTGGAATGTCAATTTTAATTTCATAGCATGTTTGTTAACAAATAGGTTGGAGCCATTCACGAGGCTACTGGAAATGTTATGGCTGCTGAAGCCCTTTTTTTGCAAGGAAAACATATCTCATGTACTGAAAGCTTGCCAATATTTACGGTTGCTTTTGCATCTGCATTAGGTATTGGAATCTATTGATTGTCACCAACTGTATACCTTATGGAGTTGGTTATTGTCTTATAGAAGTTAATTTGCTGTCTTTAAAATCATTTACACATTTTTTTGTAGGGGAAATATACGGCAAGAAGCAAAATTGGGATTTGGCAGAAAGAGAGCTTAACCAGGCAAAGCAAATTTTAGCGGATAGCAATACTTGTATTACTTGCAAGAGATGCAGATTGGCTTTGGAAGTTACTGTCTATCAGCGAATTGGAGATTTAACAAAGAACCGTATGGATGTTATTACAAGGGTTTCATCTATTAATAGCTTATACTCCGCCCTTGACTTATACAAATCAGCCCTACAGAGGCTTAAACTTCCTGAATGGGATAACTCTCTCAGTTTCTTGGAAACAGATGATTTAGTACCTAAGGAACTAGGCTCTCTGAAGGGTAAAAGTGAAGGATCACATGTGAACGTGGTGCCTAAAAAGTCCAGAAAACCTAAGACTGCTCCACAAGATTTAGCGTCTGAGCTTTTGGAACCCGTGACTGCTCGAATGATGACTCGTTCCAGATATCAATCCTCTCATAATAATAGTGTACAACTTGAAGAAAAGATGGACTTAGATTGTCCTAAAAATTCAAGGCGACGTAACATTCTTGATGATCATGCTAAGCAGGGTTCTGATTATGGTTGTGAAGCGTGTAAAGTACATAGAAAGAACTGCTGGAGGTGTCTTCTCTTAAAAGTATCGGAAAGCGGAAAGATGAATGATTTCATTTATATGAAATGGGAATTTTACCGCAGGCGGCTTCAACTAAAGTTACTTATTGACATAGGTAAATATTATGAACTACTATTGTTAGACTAGGATGTTATTGCCATACTTGTTTGTCAGATCCTTTTTATTTTGTTCACTGGGACACCTGAACCTCAAACTGGACATGCCTTTATTGGGTCTTTCTTCGTAGTTCACATCCTTTCTTTTTAAATATGAACTGTTAATATGCATAGCACATTGAGTTCCTCTGACTCGATTAATATTTTCTTTATCAGGATATTGCATAGGGATTGTTGGTGAAGTTCATGAAACACATGAAATATTTTGGCAAAGCATCTCCGCACTGGCCAACAGAAATATACAGGATGGAACTTGTCCTGCTACGCTGCAAGCCAACTTGCTTGAGTTCATTGAGAAGGCGAGCCAGGGAGATGTGTTTGCCATTGAACGTGCTACTGTGCTATATCACATCTCTTGGTTTTCTCTCAAAAATTACCATTCAGAATGTACTAGGTATTACATGATGAGTGTTGCTGGTTAGTCAAAATTTTGTTGCAAATCCATATGGATGATAGGTACCAATGCTTCTGTATGATGAACTTTTTGTTTGATTTTTTTCTAGGATCAACTGTTGTGGTTTATCTTGTATTCAGATTCCAAAGATAGTATCTTGGTTGATGCAAGCCTTTGTACTCTGCCGTGAGGTCCCCCTACTTTTCCAAAAGGTCATATTCTAATACCCCCTTTGTATTCCTTACTTAGTCTTTCAGTACCTTTGTTCAACTAATTAAAGTCAGTGAGAGCTTAAACATATCTTCTGATGTTTAAATGCCAGTTAATTTCTTTCGCTGCTGCTTGACTAGGGAGTTAGGATCTTCCTTTCTTTTGTTTTTTATTCGAGGTCAAGTGTCTTAGTGATCAATGGCTTAACTCATCCTGCTCGTAATTACATTGTGCAAGTGAAACCCCGAAGATATATGTTGGGAAGCTCGGACTCGTTGAAAGTATTCATGTGTCTGCATACGATGCCTGTTCGACACATGGATGCACGCAGATCTACCATGGACACATCAGTGACATCACTTGCATGTATTACAGTATAAATTCAGATAGTAATGCCCAAATACTGGACATATTTTTTTTTTTTTTTACCTTACAATATACAGCTATTGCTTCACAAAATTTCTGTTTGCCAACAATTTATTAGTATTATACTATTATTAAGACTTCACATTCATTTTGATATATGTTTTTGTAAAAATATATCACTGATTTAATAATGTGTCCGTGTCCTAGGTTTTTGAGAAATTGCCGCATCTCTGTCTCTGCTCCCTTGTCCATGTCACTAGATTTAACACAAGGACTGTTGATCAATAATTTACTTCATTCTTTTATGATGCTACAGGTATCTAGGTTGCTTGCGGTGATATTCTTACTCTCCCCTCCGATGGACCTTTTTGTTTGCCTCATTTTTCTGGCAAAGTTCTCACCATAAGTCATTGGGCCGCATACTTTCACCAAGCTTCTGTCGGTACTTATCTCAGTCATCAATTCCTATCAAAACCAATTGGAAAGCCGAAAAACGGCAAACTTAAGGATTCTGAGGTAAACGTCCCTTTTTCTCCCTTGTTATGAGAATTTCATGTTGCAAGCTATAAAATGTATATAGATCTGCTGGTCCAGGTATGAAGGGTCTGTGTTTATTGGTATCTTTAGTAGTGTTTTTTCTTTTGATTGTATGCATTGTACTCGGAGTGTCTAGGTATTATTTTGCTATGAGGATAATTTGTAGAGGTATTTCTAAAGCTTTCAGGTTGAATCACGTTTTACATTTGGCTTCTCCGAATTTCCTATTATCTTTGCTTGAATCATGTTGACTCAATACACTCGTATGCTTCACGTCAATTTGCAAATAATTTTTGAATGTACCTTAGATTGATGGTATAACCTTTTGATTGTATGCTTTGTACTCGGAGTGTCTAGGTCTATTGTGCCATGAGGATAATTTGTAGAGGTATTTCAAAATCTTTTGTGCACATGTAGCTTCTACGAATTTCATATTATCTTTACTTGAATCACGTTGACTCAATACACTCGTATGTTTCTTGTCAATTTGCAAATAATATTTGAATATACCTGAGATCGCTGGTATAACGTTTAGTCTTCTCATATTATCTTTAATTTGAAAAAAAAAAAAGAACCGTTGTTCTCAGCCCTTCTCATCTGCCTTACGAGAACTCTTACACAATGATCAGAAGTTTCAGCTTTCTTTAATAAGATGTAGCCCATTCAGGTTACAAGTTAACATTGGTGTCAATTTTTTGTCAGAGCTCACATGCTACTGGCTCAACTAATGGAGCAACAGAAGCATGCAACTTACTCAGGTTCACTATATTTTGAACTTTCATTGTAAAAAGTAGTTGACTAAATGGATGTTGTCGTCATTTTTAATCTTTTTTCTTTCTCTTGTTTCAGAGTTGCACCAGAAAGGATTGAGGACCTTGAAAATTTTGTAACTGATTTTTTTCAACAGCTTCCAAGCATCACTGCTATCTGTTTAAGTTTGCTTGGTGATGAATTTGATCAACTCTTGCGAGATTTTTTGCCCTCCCCGTCCTTTCTAGCTTGGATTCTAGTCTCACGGTTAACTTCATCTGCACAACCTGTTGTCATGATTCTTCCTGCAGATTTGATTCTTGAAGGTCTCTCTATTTGTCAAATATCTGTGCTTGGGACTTTAAATTTCGTTTGGATATGTTTGACACAGCTGAAGTATTATCATTATTCTTATCAGATGCACTGGATGATGATGCAAGTTCTGGAACGGTATACATGTCTGAGACAAAAGACTCGAGTAAAAAGTGGCGATGTCCTTGGGGCAACACTGTTGTGGATGACGTAGCTCCACAATTCAAGTTGATTCTGGAGGAAAATTTTGTGTCATCTTTAATGTCTCCCTCTGATGATACACAAGAGAACAGGGTGCTCTGGTGGTCATGGAGGAGAAAGCTCAATGACCGTCTTGAAAAATTCTTGAGGTCTCTTATTTAGTCATTGTTTCCGCCTCATGGTTATGAATGTGGTCAATTGAAACAACTAAAAGGATTGCTAGGTCCTAGATGGAACACACAATGACTGTTTTGTATGTGCATGTACCCATGTTGGGTTTACCACCATGACGGTGTACTTGGTGATTCTACTTACAATTTAATTAAAATTACTTTTTTTAAAATGTTTTTCATGGATCCAGGAGTCTTGAAGAGTCATGGTTGGGTCCGTGGAAATGCTTGCTGTTGGGTGAACCATCAGACTGCAGAAGCTTGAATTCGGTACTACAAAAGTTGCTGACAGATCTGAAATGTAAATGTGGATATGATGCAAATAAGACTCTTCTGAGGGTTATGCTTGGAGGTGCTGGATCAATTCCTGAAACAGAAGCGTGTATATCTCAGTTCCTCCTCAACAAGAATTACATAGGTAGAGGTGGGTGTTGGGATAAAATCTGTGGTTTGTCAGATGCTGCTCGGGATGTAGATGAAACTTTATTGTCGTTACCCCGAAAGTTGATATTAGAAGCATTTAGCGAACTTGGAAATGAAAGCATAGGGAGACAACCAATAGTTCTGGTGTTGGATTCTGAAATACAGGTGATTTTTCAACCTCCTCTAGAATATCTTATTTCCAGACCCAATCTGTTGCCGAAAGAGTGCTTTCGTTATTGCTCTTGCTCGTTTGTTTGGTCATTGACCATCTTGCATTATTTGGTAACTGAATAAACAGATGCTTCCTTGGGAAAACCTACCTGTATTGAGGAAACACGAAATTTATCGGATGCCATCAGTGGGAAGTGTCTCTGCAATACTCAACATAAGTTGGCACCTTGAAGAACCAATTGGGAGGATCTCTGACACTTATCCAGCAATAGACCCCTTAGATGGGTTCTATTTATTAAATCCTGGTGGTGACCTTGAGCGTACTCAGGTTGAATTTGAGGATTGGTTCAGAGACCAAAAGTTTGAGGTAATAACGTCGTAATCTCTCTAAGCCATTAACCAAACAGAACTAATGCGCAGCTAAAGGCACAAATGAATATTAGGTTCTTTGTGCTGTGTAAAGATTATTATTTATTACCAAATTTTCTTATTAGAATTTCTTATTTTTTAATGTGGCACAGGGAAAAGCTGGAACTGCCCCACCAGCGGAAGAGTTGGTTGTAGCATTGGAAAACCATGATCTCTTTATATACATTGGTCATGGAAGTGGTATGTTTCAACTCAGTAATGTAACAATATTGTTCTCTGTCGCCAGGTCCAACTAACCTGTTATTCCAGTTTGTTTGGATCTCCTAGGTATATTAACTGTTGCTGCATTTATTATCGATGTACTTGTAGTAGTTTTTATTACAGCAGTGACCTTTGACGTGGTCACGTGGCAACCTCTCACATAGCAAGGCACTCTTTTGATGGTTTTGCATTCTTTTGTCTGTCTGGAGGAATGAACTCTAGTATAAGTAAGGCTAAGCAAAGAAGTAGGCGGCCAGAAGAGCTGAAGGACTAATTTATGTGTATATGAAATATCACTATTAAAAAATCACTTGTCACGAGGAATCAAGATGCTTCATACACTACAGACACACACACACAGACACACACTAGATACCAACATTTCTGAATATTAGATAATTTTCTATTTGCCAAGAATTACGAAATACTACTGGTTGCTAAAGTTCTGCATTTTTTAATGGCTCCAGGGGCACAATATATACCTAGTTATGAGATACAAAAGCTGGACAAATGTGCTGCTACTCTTTTGATGGGATGCAGTAGTGGATGTCTCTCACTAAAGGGCTGTTATAATCCACAGGGTGCTGTTCTTTCCTACTTGTTAGCCGGTTCCCCAGCCATCATCGCCAATCTGTGGGAAGTGACTGACAAGGATATTGACAGATTTGGTAAGGCGATGTTAAATGCTTGGTTGCAAGAGAGATCAAAATATTCCATTGATACTTCCCCGTGTGATTTGGTGATACAAGACTTGGCTTCCATGAAAGTTGCTACCAAGGGAAATTCAAAGAAAAAAGTCTCTAAAGGGAAGAAATCAAAGGATGATTGTACTATCAGTTCATCAAAAATTTCTTGTAGCCATAAACCGATGATTGGGTCATTTATGAGTCAAGCCCGAGAAGCTTGTACTCTCCCTGTTTTAATTGGTGCATCTCCCGTATGTTATGGTGTTCCAACAAGTATACGGAAAAAGAAGGATTTGTGACTAGAAACTCACACTTCACCAGATTGGGAAATCACCCACTATTTAACACCTGCTCCCATGTAAATATAGCAACACCGTGAAGCTGGAAAACTGAAGTGTATATAGTAGTTAGTGCAAGGTTACTTCAATATCCAGACCCGTATGGGTTTGTTTGAATGCCATTGTTTATTTTTTCCAACATTCATGTAAGATTAAGGATAGAACATATATCAGCCAGCGCTGAATTGTGCTTGGTAAATTGTGTAAATCATATCTCAGGAATTTATATTGCATTGAGTATTTATAAAGATTGATGCAAAATTCTTTTTCAGAAAATCATGAAGTATACACTTTTCTTAAATATGGCCATTAGATATATCCTGGTTAAAAATGTCTTTTAAGTATGAAAACAAAAAGGGTTATTTGGATTTTGGTACTTAAGTTTTGTCCAAAGTTAGTGTTTGGTCTAGCATTTGTCCAAAGTTAGTGTTTGGTCTAGCATTTGTCCAGCTTTGTATTTGGTACTTGGAATTGACGTTGACTTCCGTTGACTGTACTCAGTCAAATTTTAATTAATTCTAAATCTAATATATTTATACATTTACTATAATACCCTTCATTTGTTAAATATTTACATTACAACTGTAGCCAACACCATCGTCGTCGTATTTCCGCTACCACTACCGTGATCCTCATGTTCTTCCCCAAATTAGAACCGTAATTTCACAAATTACCAGTTTAATTTCAACTTCAATCAATATATCAAAAATCAAATTGAACAAGTTTATCAAATTCTTCTCTTATTTCTCTCGTATCAACTAAAGCGGCGCCTTCCCTGCAACATTATCAATTCATCCCTGATTTCTTTCCCTATCCACAAATCTGAAATTCTGAAAATTGCTTGAAAACTAGTGTAACCTTTGAAGACCCTGTAAGCTCCATTATCTAATACATTCATAACTAAAATCAACTGCACTCACCTCCGCTTGATCCTTCCTTGTAATCCCTGTTCAATACTTGTAGTTTCAATTTAGGGTAAGAATCAAAAATCAGAATAGGTAAACAAGCTAAATTGAAGAAAAATATGGATCATCGCCGTCCTCAATCCTTCTTACACCTTTCTGATACCCAAATCAGATAATAAACCTGCAACAAGACCTAATCACATATCTTCTTATTTCATCAAAATCTCCAATTGAAACCCTAATAAAATCATAATTGAAATCCCAACTGAAACCCTATCAATTGATTATGTTATGAACCCAAATTGAAACTCAATGAAGAATCGAAACCGTAACTTAAGTTTTTAGTACTTGAAATTAACTTCAATTTTTCAAACCATCTAAACCCTAACTGAACAAAAAATGTATCATATCTAATCCTAATCGTCTCGGAAACCTTGATAAATTTATGTGATGGGTTCTAATTTATTAGAAGGAAAAAAAAGATATACCATAGAGATTCTAGAGAATGGAGACAGAAATTCGAAGATGATGATTAGGGTTTTGAACTAAGAAAGAAATCAGGGTAAAGATCTCATGTCACTGATAGAATGGGTTCTGGTGGTTATGCTTGAAGATTTGGGAGCTCGAGATGAAAGGAAAATGGGTATTCCATTTACAGGGAGTAGCAGGGAGTTATATAAGAGATGGCAGTAGCAGAGAGGAGAAAAAATTCGCATGTTTGTTCGTGAATAAGCCCGCAATCCGGAGATAAGAAAGAAGATAATTAAAACATCAATACGTAGAATGATTCTCTTATTACAACCGTTGGATCCTCAAACCACTAAGGGTACATTCGTAAGCTAAGTATTTTTATAATATTTTTATTTTAAAAAATTAATTAAAGTTTGGTCGAGACAGTCAACGCCGGTCAACGTCAATTCCAAGTACCAAACGCAAAGCTGGATAAAAATTAGACCAAACACTAATTTTGGACAAAACATGGGTACCAAAAACCAAATAACCCAAACAAAAAATGGACGAGACCTACCAACCAACGCTTCAAATCATCCGCATCCAATCCAATCTATTACGGATTTTAAATTTGGCATCTGCACCCAATGTGCGGATGGGCCAGATTAGATCGTTGAATAATCCAATTAATTTGTTTTACAATTAAAGCTTTATATTGGAAAAGATGACTTGAATACAATGAACAACCAAGGAAAAATGACTTGAACGTGCATCTCAAATCTCAGGCCTTAAATGTTTGATGCAAGAAGATGATGAGGAGATGTGTTTGTTATACGTTGGACTATTAAACGTCTAAACTTATCCGATATTTTATAAAAATACCATAAATATCTTTAATATAATGGGTGTAGATGTCCAACGAATTTTGAACAATGCATCCGCATCCAATCCAAAATCCATTGGATTTTAAAAATTGTATCTGCATCCAATCCATTAGTGGACGGTTTGGGTACCCATCCGCAAAAATGCGGTTGCTCCGGATCAAATCCGCAGATTCCAGGCCAAATGTTCACCTTATAATCTGGAGAAGAACCCGGGTCTATTGGTTTAGCGGATCTTCCCTCAGTAAGTACTGTATCTCAAAAGCTTTATGTCTATCGAGTCGAACCCTGGTCTATTGGTTTAGCGGATCTTCCCTCAGTAAGTAATGTTTCCAAAAAGTTTTGCGTACTATATCCAAAAAGCTTTACGTCTGTAGGAGTCGAACCGGGTCTATTGGTTTACCGGATCTTCCCTCGGTAAGTATTGTATCCAATATCCAAATACGTCTGCCGAGTCGAACCCGGGTCTATTGGTTTACCGGATCTTCCCTCAGTAAGTACTGTATCCAAAAAGTTTAGCGTCTGCCGGGAGTCGAACCCGGATTCCGGGTCTATTGCTTGGAAGGCAATTATCCTAACCGTTAGACTACAAACGCTTCCGTTTCACTAAACCCAATATTTTTAGAAGTAGTAGTATTTCAGAGCAACACCATGTTGGAGTGGTTCTTGACTTAACCGTACAACAAACCATCCTTTTCAGACAATGCACCAACAAGGTGTGTGTGCAAAGGGAAGCAAAACGCTCCTTATAAACTTAGAAGTTGCAAATAAATTCATTTCAGACTTACGGGCAACAACATGAAGATTTAATGGAAGATCCAATCTGATAATTCTCTTCAGAAAAATGGCAGGAAAGTTGAACCTTAGAATTATGTTGACCTTGTAACTTAAATCTAACGTGCATGACATGCATACCATCTTATCTTACTTACTATAATAAAGAAAAGGCTCCTTTTTGGTGTACCTAATATTTTTGGTTACTTTTTTCTTGAACGATAATACCCCCATCAAGTAACTCTATTACACCAATTTGCCACTTACTGTAAATTAAAACGTTCATTAGTGCCATTGCCGGACATCCAACACTGTCATCGTCAACACGACGAACATTTCCACATTGACGTACCTCTCCACCAGCACCACATACATTATTCAAAAATAAAACTACCACCGCCACACCGCAGCAATCAGAGGCGCAACACCACCTTCACAAACAGCCGCCGCCACCACCTCCACCACAACAACAGTACTGCCGCCACCACAAAAATACTTCCGCCACCACTGCCACCACCAACACCACCCTGAAAAGCTTCCTCTGTCACACAAAATCACCATCACCACTGCCACCAGCACCGCCACCACTCCATCACCTCAATCACCATCTTCTCTGCCAGCAACAACACCGCCACCACTCCATCACCTTAATCACCGTCACCGCACCATCTCCACTGCCAGCAACAGCACCACCACCTCCTGTCGCCACAAGCACAACCACTACTACGAGCAACATCTCCACTACCACCATCAGATTAAAGAAAATTAATCAACCAAATTAAGAATTATTTATTTCATTAATCTCAATCAAAACACCAAACCAATCGATAAACACAACTATTCAAATCACACAAACAATATAGATCATTTCCTTTAAATGGAATCTACCAAAAAAAATACAATAATTACAAATATATCCTTTATTGGAAATCTAAAAGGATATAAATTCTTTTTTACAAATACATGTAAAGAAGGTTTGGAAGAGAGTAAGAGTTCTGGAGAAACATGGTAGATAGACTACCAGTTCAAGGTGAAGAGTGATTTCTGATGATATTCCTCTTAATTGCGTCTCTCTTAGATATTTCCTTCTTTCCGTCTCCCTCTTTATTGCTTTTTCTTCGTCTGTTCTCTGTAAAAAGAGACGGATACAGTACCGACCAATTAATGGGCCTTAGAAGTGTGATTGCGGCTAACTGTTGTGTATGGAGCCCATTAGTTTTGATTATCCATAAGCCGTTTAACTCATCATTAGCATAATTGCTACAGTTCACCTAAACATTTTTAGTGATCATAAAATTTATTGTTCCATTTCAAAATTTACATGGATGATAGGTGTTGGTGGAGTACTTACAACACGCAAAAGGAAGGTGACCGGATAATTTAGTTTGTTACTCCGAGGTTTTATTTTACAAGTATTAAGTTGTGTTACGTAACAACAAATTGGCACGTGCATCGCAAGTGCGTCTTTGCTAGTTATAATTAAGAAAACTCGGTGAGCATTGAAATTGAGTTTCCTGTCTTTGTGTTTCCTACATGACATTCCTTCTTCAAATGTCTTTGCCCACATAAATATAGATACCTATTATAGGGCTCTAAAGATTTGGTTTTTGAGGGCTCCTATGGATTCAAATGTCCTAAATGCGGATGAAGGGGAACCTAATCTATAGCAAAATTATAGAAATATCCTAGGTTCAATTATCAAAAATATTTTGCTTTTTGATTATGACTCAAATTATTTATCTAATCTAATCTAATCTAATCACAAACAGTACTTTGTTTTTTAATCTAATTTATAACACTAATTAATCGAGGACATTCTTGCCATTAACAAAACCAGTAGGATAAGGGGTTTTGTTGATTGCTATTTGATGACCCGATTTTGTCATCTTGTGAACCTTCAGAACCAAATATTTTAATCCCCTATGATATGATTCTAAATATATGACATTCTCTTGTAAAGGTCAATAGTTGCTAAAAACTAGGAATGAATGAACCAACAATACACTGCTCCAAATTAGTTATTGAAGCTTCTTGAAATAGACAACTAGTTAAAACTAGGAAAATGATTATAACATCCTACCTATTTCCGGATTTTATGGACTAATTCCTTTTGAGTTTTTTAAAGTCGCCTTTTACCATGGACAAGTGGAGTTCGCGACCATCGACATAAAAACACAAAAGTATGCAAAATAAAAGGCTATTATGGAGTTTATGAAACAAATAGATATGAAGTTTTGTCGAACACAATTTCATAATGTAGAATACTATCTACATTGGATATGCCATTAAAATGCACGGTGCAGACCTCTGTTCCTCTAACCGTATATTCCAGATAAGGACAAGTAATTCTTCCACTGATAAATAAGACCTCTTTGCTTTTTTTTTTCTTTCTAAAAAGAGTAATTTAATAGTGGTTATTACCTAGGTCACTTTCAGCATATGTGTAAGGTATACAAACAGATAGTTCAAGAAGCGCGACTTCTTTTAAAAGAGGCTCAACTGGTTTCGATAAACTTAGAAACTTCACATGTGTTCAAGAACATCGAGTATAACAAAGATATCTCTCATTGGTGATTGTTTAAAGAGCTACATGAACAATTTTTCGAGTCTAAGAACAGTTAAAAATTATATGGCAACTTAAGCCTTCAAATGTACATCTCCCTTTCGGTGGTTTACGGACAATGGATGGAGTAGACATACAACTAATGGTGTTTCATGGTTTGTAAAAACTGATGAGTACAAAGGAGGATCCGTGACCTTTGGAAATGGTAGGGCTGTCTCATAAGTAAAAGGAGACTATAAAATTACTTGGTACTCCTGTAATACATGATGTTGTGTATGTCTAAGGAATGAAAGCAAATCAACTTTCTATAAGTCAAATTTGTGATAGAGATCATAAAGTTATCTTCAATATGTCGAGGATGTGATATCGAAGAAAAGTCCTAATAAATTTTATTTCCCACGATATGCGGTCAAATTTACACTTTAACTTGACCAAAATAGAATCAACCCATTTATGGTATGAGCTTTCCGCCCACATAAACTATTAAATGCTTGGAATATTATCAATCGAGAACTTGTCAGAGGTGTACCGATAATTAATCCAAATTCTAAACGAGTATGTGGTGCCCGTCAAAAGGTAAACAAGTAAAAGTTTCACATAAATCATCCTGTGATATTGCTATTAAAGCACGACTCGATCTTACGTACCCATATGGATATGATTGGTTCTATTCAACATGCTACTGCTGGAGGAAAAAGATATGCGTTAGCAATAGTAAATGAGTATACCAGACTCACCAGGGTTGCCTTTCTAAGTATTTTTTTTGATAATATACCTGCCTAAAAAAACACATTATGATCTGCAATTGTGATAAATATTTTTTTTGTGATTAAAAATTCTATTAAAAGAAACTAGCTGAAATTGACAATTTCGAAGTATACAAAAGATTTTTTATTCTTTCGTATTGTATAAAAACTAGGTTTAGGTTGACATAATTCATTCAACCATCAATCAATAATTATATTTTTAAAGTCTAGAGTTATCTGTTAGTCTTTCTATGTATTTATTTATCTAAAATTAAAGTCTAGATTTATCTGTTAGTCTTTTTTATTTTGCTTCATATATTGTTAACTTGAATACTTGGAGCATATCTTCAAAATACATGTATCAGCACAAGTATAAGCATCTCCCAGATGTCGCGTTACAATACAGTCAGTACCATTGCTAGAGTTAATATAGATATAATGTCTAATAAAGGAAGGTAAGTTACTAGAAGAAAATTACAAGTTCCATGTTTTGACCATGTTTTGCCAATTTGTCCGCCACTGCGTTTGCTCCCATATGAGTGTGAGTGCTATGAAAAAAAGTGAAGCTTTTGGAGATCATGACAACTTCAGCCAAATGAGAAATGCAAGACCAGTCCACCTAATTTGTAAGACATACTAAGAAGTTAATCATGTCCCGGTTGTCCCCTTCCAAAATGAAGTTAGTTTTTCCCTGAGCTTCTGCCCATTTGATAACCGAAAGTGCAGCAATACTATCAGCATCATCACTCGAAAAAACTAGTTGTTGCTCGGTGGCCCTTTCTGTTGATTGTCCTGCATGAGTGCTACATATAAAACCAATTCGTGTGCAGTTAGAAGACTAGCAACTGGATCATTCAAGACTAGTAAATAAATCTGCATAAATGTTTTTTTTTTTTGTATGTAAGACATTATTTCTTATGTATCGAAAGGTTAATTGCTTCATAGATTTCACTGTAATGAGTATTATGCATTGTCAAAAGTGATACACTGGTGTATGTAATGCTTATGTATATCTTTTAAATCAGTATGACAATCATCCACATACAAGTATGTGATAACATTTAGCTTTATTTGCTTGTTTCTGTTATTGTTTTTTTCGTTATCATATACGAGATATGTTTTTATTGAGGATTGACTTTCTTTTGTGTTGCAGAATTTTTGCGGACCAGTGTTTCATTATTACTGGTTTGCAATATACATCGACAACAAAGGAAAGTGTTATTGCCAACCTCCTTACAGTGGTCAGGTTTATACTGGGATGTTTTGTAATGTAAGTTTTGTTATCTTTATTTCTTTTATTTGCTTTCTAAGTTATATTTTGGCCTTAAGAGAGATACTGTGTTGAGTTTTACACCTTGTTGGAATTAATTTTATGTATAGTGTATGTTATTGACCTAACTGTTTATGTAAACATGTGATATGAAAGAAAAACACACCCTCACAATACACAGGGTCTGCAAGTGTCTGAGGATTCTAGGATGTGTTGGCGGGCGATTATAATTTCGGCACTCAAAGTGTCTGAGGATTCTAGGATGTGTTGATGGACGTTTTGCTTTTGTAAAGCCACCAAAATTTTAATTGGACCGAGAATACCTAAAGTTTTTGATGAGGGAATGGAAAGACATCCTACGGTTTCTGAGCCAATAAGGAATATGGAAGGTAAGATAAATCAATTAACATCAAGATGATTAGAGTGTTATTAATTGACGGTTTCTAAGCTTGATTGAAACTTCCCTCTAGTGTTGACGAGAGAATAAAAATGCTAATTCATTCCTATAAAGATGTCATTACATAATGGAAATCCTAATTCATTAATTTGCAGA
The DNA here is from genome assembly GCA_023531295.1 of Papaver armeniacum. Taxonomy (NCBI): domain Eukaryota; kingdom Viridiplantae; phylum Streptophyta; class Magnoliopsida; order Ranunculales; family Papaveraceae; genus Papaver; species Papaver armeniacum. The sequence continues at coordinate 26,569 of JAJJWW010013990.1, read as the reverse complement.
TTTAATACGCTTGACGTGGGAAGCAAAGGAAGGCGAGCCATTAGATTAACTAAATCAAGATTATATACATGGAATGGAGGGAAGATCACAACCGCTAGTTAGAAAGACCCAATGTATCCTGGCCGCTGGGTGAAACAGAAAACCCTCATGTCTTATAATCATAGATTTAGATATGGATGAAACGTACCTAAACGTGTATAACAAGTTGGCTCAATAAAAGTTAACCGAAGTTAGCCATATGAACACTTTTAGCTTAGCTATATTCATCTAACACTTCTAGACTCAATATGATAATAAATCAATCATGATAGATAATTAAACACATCTAAATGTGTTTTAAGAGAGTTATTCAAATGTTCACTATCTCATAGAAATATCCATGAAGCATTTGAAACATATTCGGCTTGGTTTGTAAGTGTACAAAGTACTTATACAAGAACCAATTCATGAACATAATGCCACGGTTTGCAAACCAAGTTCGAATACCTTAAAGCATTAAGAATCCAGGGACTTTAGTTCGCAAACGTTCATGAGTATAAACAATAGTTAGCATACAGAATATGTGAACAACTTTTCATACTTACCGATTTTAGAGCCTAACCACTGAGTTCGCAAACCGAGTTCGCGAACTACCGTTCCGGACCTTGCATAGTCTTGCCGTTCGCAAACAGTGTTCACAAACCACAGTTCCGGACCCATCATAGATAAACTCGTTCGCAAACACAGTTCACTAACAAGAGTTCCGGACCTGAACTAGCACTTCACGGTTAGCATCTGTATCATTGTGATGTATCCAGACATTGTCAGTAGTTCTAAACTCTCGCTCAATCAATTTGAAACATCCTTAGAAGACGACAATGGTAATCTTACACATACCACTAGCTTCAAGTAATTTTCAAATGATTATTTGATCAATACTAAACATCTAAGTTAACATCAAATGATTGTCTCACACAAATCATGTAAGATGGTCAAGGTAATTTTTCACATGATCATCTTAACTTAATATTTAGTTTCCAACAAATGAATTGTTTACAACTAAAGTTGTCAAGTAGATGATGAAGCATTCTAAGCTTTAAACTCGTATTTCGAGAATTATATAAACGAGATAAACTTCGACTCGGAATTTCAAATGTGTATAACACAAAGTCTATATAGCTATACGACTTAGTCTCATTAGTAGATAAAATTGAATAGACTTCCGAGTGATAGATAAGTTTTAGTCTCTGAAAAGACGAGGGTACCCAAATATACCTCAATCTAAAACTTTTCCACCTATAAGTACTTTCTCAGAAAGTGATTGTCTATGGACTGATTCGAGACAATACAACTAATCGGTTCACACTTCGTGTGATCGTCTATGGATACGAGATCGAGACAATACGACAACAAGATAACTTGCGTGATTTACTATGGATACAAGATCGAGACAATACAACAACGAAGTATGTTTACTTTATAATAGGTTCGGACTTAACCAAACACAATAAAATTTCTATCAAGTAAATAGGAATTAACGTTTGTGTATTTTACTTCTAATTATAATAAAAACAATTATAATTGCGGAAATAGAAACGTAAAAGACACAACAAGATTTTGTTAACGAGGAAACCGCAAATGCAGAAAAACCCCTGGACCTTGTCCAGAATTGAATACTCTCAGGATTAAGCCGCTATACAAAATCTAAACCAACTTCGTATAGTTGAGACTAAGCAACTAAACCTATAGTTCACCTAGTTCTGTCTGTATCCCTACGCCTCCAACTTGTAATAAGTCACGCACTTGGAACAGTTCCTTTGGTTCGTATTCCAAACAGTAAAGGAACAACAAATCTGTTCGGTAACAACTCTTTTCAAACAACGTGATATGAGTTTGACAAAAGGCTCTTCCGTTTATCCCAATAAACTCCTTTGTCAGGTTCTTAGATCTATCTATCAACAACTACCAATGTAATTGTTAAGACTATGCAATTAATACTTTGAATCACAAAGAATTGTATTGATGTCGATCTACTCAACTAATCAATCAAGGTTATCACAAAGATAAACTGATTATAGTTGGATCCCTAGCCGATCAAGTTTTGTGCACACCAAAGATTATGAACTCAAATCATAAATCTTCTTTGTCTTCAAATCTTCTTAGATCTTCAATAAACACCTACACACAATCAACTTGAATCTCTTGTGATCAATCACCCACAGAACGGAGTCTGTTAACAATGGATTATCACAAGACATCTTTAGATCTACAAACAGTCTAAAGATCCCCGTTGAAACTTCGATCTAGTTTGAGTGAATCTTATATCAGAAGAGAAGATTCTCAAGCATAAACAAACTAGGTGCAATCAAAGTTCAACAACCGTTAGTCAATCAAATCAATCGAAAACTAATAATAAACCGCAATTATCTAGTTTCCCACCAACGGTACTCGTAGAGCTTCCCAATCCCAAAGAAGTCTTTAAAACGAGCGGTCGTAAGAGATTTCTCCTAATTAGGTTACTTTCCTCTCCAGATAGACGGCTCCACCAAGAACAACACAACAAGGTAGTTTCTGCTGGCTCACGAGGATTAGTTTGCTCGAAATGCAAACTTCAATATTTATAGACCAAGGAAGTTTGGACACCAAGGAATTTCCAAAACCGAAAATATTCTCAAGATACGCAATATATTTCCAAATTCGGTTTCCATAATTCTGGAAATGCTCTGTCAAATATTGACCGAAATCTCAGTAGAAAATCTCCAATTAGTAAATGCACATTACCAATTTTTATTTTCTAAAAATATGCATTTTAATTGCTGGAAATTAAAAGAACGCGCAATTGGGGGATACTTATATTAATGTGGGAATGTTATTATTGCCCTTCATTTTGACTAGTTTGGGACAAATACCCTTAACAATCTTTACAAACACCCCTGATGGTATAATTGAAATTTGCTTTAAAAACATAATACTGATAATTCCATATTTCGCTTTCCTCTTTCACTTTCGTTCTTCTTCACTTTTTATAACAGAGGAGAAATTTCATCCCTCCCACCACCGTTATCTCCATCGCTCCCACCACCACCAACACAATTTCTATCGCCGCACCACAAATAACACCACCACCTCTGTCATGTTCACTACTAGTATCAGCAGATCTATCAAGATTTGTGTTCGATTTCAATTGATTTCTAAACGAGATTCATAAATTTATTTATTTCTTTAGGTTTCGATTTCGAGTTGCCGATTCAGAGTTGTTCTTTTTTATGTTTTCGATTTCAACTAATTCATGAACCAGATTCAGAGATCGATTCGAGTTGCAGATTCAGATTTTAGAGAGATCAATTTGGTATGTATGATTTTCAATTTTGGTTGCAGAGTTTTCTGAAAGTTTGATTTGTGTTGATTCAATTTATTTTTAAAGATTTTTCGATTTAATTGAGATCGAGATTGTTGATTCAGAAATTGATAAAAGAGACCGATGTTCTGATGATGTTTCTGAGTTGAATCTCATGATTCTTAGAAAATGGGTTTGAGCTGAATTTATGTTTGGCAGAGAGATGACTCAAATTGGAGTTGTTTTTGTGGGATGTGTTCATAGGTTTAGCAATTGAAGATGGTGGTATTTGAGAAGAAACTGAGAATGGGGGAAATGAAGCTGCAATTGTTGTTGATGTACAGTCCTTGTGGATGTTGCTGTTGAAGCTGTATTGGAGATGATAGTGGTGGTGCTTGCGGTGGTGGTGGAGGATAAATATCAAATCTCTATTGGTTAATTCACTCAACGAGTTTTTTAGGTCAATTTCATGTTATTAATATTAATTTGTGATGCAAAATGGTTGCTTTACAATCTGGAAGTGTTTTCTATACTTTAATTTTTACATTATATGGTATATTAATTTCATATTCTAGATATTTGATTTTTAATGTATTTTCTTGATGTCATGGTGGTGACGACAGGTGTTGTTGGTGATGGATGTTGCGGCACCAGTGGTGGATGTTTGTTGCACTTGAGGTGATGGAGGTGGTGGAGATGGTGGTGGTGGTGGAGATTCTGTGTGATTGTTGTTGTTGTTGGTGGTATTGTGCTTATTGGCATTTGGTAAATCAAAATAATATAAAAGTGAATCTGCTGTGGAAAGTTGTTGATTAAATGATCTTATGTATTACCGTTTGCCTCTTGTTATTATCTAGAGTTTCTCTTAAATGTACAGTTCTGTTTTGTTTGTTTCAGTTTCAGGGAAGTTGCTTTGGGATTCATTAGTTGGCCAGTAGTTATTGGTTGCTATGACTCATGCATTAGTAGTTGACGTTATGATCTCCGCCGGTCTACAAACCTCTGCTTATCATCTTAACCTTGCTGTCACTCTTGGTCTTGCGTCCAGTGGACATATCACCATTTTTGATCCATCATTTATGTTGTCGATCAATAATTAGCCTCTGCGTTAGCATGTGCTCTTGCCAAGTACCTTACAGGTGGATTGGTAAGGCATTTATCTCTAACGCGAGGTAATGATTTAGTATATGCACATTAAATCTATGGGTATATTTGTTGCATGGGTGATGAAAATGTGTAGTTCCTTGATATTTAGTTACTTTAGCGATGAAAATGTGAATTTGAACTAAAATTGGTGCAGACAAAATGGTAGCTGAGTTGATGGATTATTGTTTAATGTAATACAGGTCGAGAAATGATTGAGAAGGGACAAGGATCGGACATAGTTGCTCATTACCTTCACTTAAGCATTGCGAATAAATTATTGGAGGTTTATCTGTCAGTTTATCTTGTATGTTGTTGCCATTAGTTTAACTTGTAAGTTGTTGCCATTTGTTTATGCAAATTTATATGCCTGATGCCATAACATTTCTTTCTTATTAGAACTGCTGCTATTGTACGTAGGCTCAAGATGTATATTACCAGACCTAGATGTATAATACCATACCTAAAGGAAAGATTTCAGGTTATGAATGAGATAGTTTTAGGTTGCTTGTTGGTTGACATGTTTGGTGTGTATCACTATTTATTTGTCTATTGGTTATGATTCTGATATGTTGTTTTGTGTTGACGAATCTATGGTGCAATGGTAGCACAACTGACTATAAGTCAGAAGATGTGTGTTCGACTCACGCTAGGTTCACTCATCTGTGTATAATTTTTCTTTTTTTTGGAGAACTTGGGCTAGTTGCCTCCATATCTAGAGACAACTTGGGATAGTTGCTTTCACTTTTGGAGACAACTTGGGCTAGTTGCCTCAGATTCGGAGACAACTTGAGTTAGTTGTCTCCATTTGTTTTAGCAACTTGAGTTGGTTGTCTCCATTCTATAGGAGACAACTTGTGATAGTTGCCTCCATTTTCGAAACAACTTGAGCTAGTTGCTTCAGATTTGAAGACAACTTCAGCAAGTTGACTCCACGTGGTGGTGGTGGCAATGACGGCGGCGGTGGTGGTCGGTAGTAGTGGCGGTTTCGGTGGTGGTTGGCGGTGATGGTGTATGGCGGCGGTGGTTGTTGGTGCAGGTGGTGGTTGTTGGCGGTGGTGGTGTACGGCGGCGGTGGTGGTTGTTGGTGGTGGTGGGTAGTATAGGTAGTGGTTTTTTTTTTTTTAATAGTTGTTAGTGGTACTGGTTTCGTATATACACTATACAAAAGAGGGTATTTTAGTAATGTATTAAGCTTATGAGTATAATTTAAGTTGGTAAGGGTATATTTCAATGGGCCTCATAGTAGGGGTATAGGGGTATATAGATAATGTTCCCTATATTAATTGGGGGATATGAAAAACTATTTCCATCCTTAGTATCTTGCTAAGGGGTGTCTTAAAAGTGTAAAAAGTCAAAGTTACCCCTTTCAAATTTTAAATAATTATTTCTTTTTTTCTTTATTTTTTAATTTTTAATTTTTTTTTTCATTATTTTCTTTTTAACTTTTCTGTTTCTTTTTTCATATTTTTATTTTTTTTTAAATTAATTGTTCTTAAAAGAAAAGATTAAAACTTGATTTTTTTTAAAATAAAATTTTAATTTTTTTATCATAAAATAGAAGAAAAAAAATAAAAATATTAATTTTTATTAAAATTGCGATTTTTTATGAAAATAATTTTTTTAAGAAAAAAATATTAATTTTTTATTTATTAGTTTTTATGAAAATTTTTGTTAAAAAATATTAAATTTTTGTGAAAAAAATATTAAATTTTCTATCTAATTGATTATTATTATAAAAATATATATATAATATTATTTTAAAATTTTAAAATTTTTTTTTAATTAAAAATAAAGTATTAAATAAATTAAATAAATATTAAAATATAAGGGCATTTTAGGAATAATAGAAATATATGGATAATGGGTTTTGAAAATTACTTCAAAATGACCCTATTTTGTTTTATTATCATATCCCCCAATTAATATAAGTATCCCCCGATTGCGCATTCAATTAAAAGCATATAAAACTAAAAACCTTAATTAAAAGATTCTCAATTTATTTCGATCCGGGATTCTCCTTTAGCTATTAAGGAATATCTTTGAACAATAAAAGATAAGAGTTACTGCACATGTTCAAAGTATGTCGACATCTTTACTTTGTAAATCCTTTTTCATGTTTACAATCTTGGAACCGATTTGCCACACTTCCAAACAAGTTTAGAATTGGTTCATCTGACTTCCAAGAACATGTGATTGATTATCCTATCAAATCACCATTCATGGGTTTCACGGTTCTACCAAAACAAGTTTCGGTTCTACCTCCATGTGGGTACTAGGATCGGTCACACTAGCTTTCCAAAATTTGGTTGACTAGATACTAGGATCGGTTACCACATATTTATGGTATTTAACTTGTATTCGGCTGCACAAGTCATAGGATCGGTTACCAATAACTAAGACTTGTTGCACCTCTTACAAGGATCGATTCCACACACTTGTGATCGGTTGCACCTCTTACTAGGATCGGTTCCCCAATGTCTAAAGTTGGTCATACCAATTACAACGTATCGATCATACCATCTCAGGTGATTACTTAAGATCGGTTTCACTAATAAAAGTCATACCAATACAAAAGTCAGGCCTTGTGAATAGTTTTACCAAGATATATAAACAAGTTATGAGCGGTTATACTAAACACACATATTGGTGATCCAAAGATTTGCAATGAATAACAATACCAATAAGCCTAGCGATTTCCCTTTCGATTCACAAAACAAGTTTATGAATTGTACTTCCTTTAAAATATTGTTTCCTAGGACGAAATTTTCACCCATACCCATGCATAATCACAATAGCATTCATACGATTATGTCGATGTCTTATATACGAAGTTCAAAAGATAGACGTTATAATTCGCACTGTAATTCCTTAATACTATGTCTAACTAGAGTATAATCATTCACAACTTCGCAGTTATGTTTTCAATATGCACGACTTGAAAGATACGTTAGGAATGAAACAGTTCAAGTCAAATATTACTAACCTCAAGAGGAAGGATGATGTCGTCGTTGTAGCTCTTTACTTCTTCACATTCTTAAAGTGTCTTCACGTAATACTTGTAAGTCTTATATCCTAGTAACTTTCTAGTAAACCTATACGAAGTTGACTCTACTAAATAATCAAGCGACTCTTTAAATGAGTTCTGGTTCACTAAAATATGACAACCAAACTTGACATACCAACGCTTGGTGCGTTCAACCGAGCCATGCTCTAACAGTCTCCACATACCTTTTATCGTCGAAGTTCCTTCAAGGTCTTCAGTAGATCTTCTTCTTCAATTGGTGAACGCCGTGAAGTCTAAAGCTCAACTACACACTTCTATCCTAATCCGAGACATATCTATAAGTAGACTAGAAATCAAGATATAGTTTTGATCAACTAAACTTGACAAACAAGCTTGAGATAGCAATGCTTGCGAGTTCGACCGATCAGTGCTCTAACATCTTCAATCACCAACAATAAGATTATAATTAACTGATTTAATATTCATAAACTTAGATGATTAATTTTGGACATACCCAAACTGCAAAATTAATTGATTTCAATTTATAAAAATTAAAACTAAACAAAGTGTAGACTCGATTAATGACATATTTTTTGTCGACGTGCTACACAAACACAATCTACTCGTCTAGGTAGTGATCTAATACTTGTTCTCTTGAATTTCGGATATTACTTTCTCTGCTTGTGGATATAATATTTTACATATATACCTAAAAGCCCATTAAATGCCTTGAGCCTGAGCTTAAGTAAACTAGAAATATCTTAGAGCAAGTGTACTCAATAGCATAAACCTCGATTAGTATGAATTCAAGGAGGAATGTATCATTGATCCCTATAAATATGTAACTTTTTGTCAAATCAAAGGATCCACATCTCGTTTCTCTAATAAAGTTCATCTTTCTATCATTTAAACATTTCTTGTTTTTACTATTTACTTAGCTCTTTGCAGCTTAGTAGTTCATAACCATTATGGATGTGTTAATATTATTTAACAACTACGCTACTAACGTTTATAAATTAAATATAAAATAACAATAACGTTTCTTCTTATTAATATTATAAATTTCATTTATTAAATACAAAAAGTACCAGAAGACCTATACAAATCTAAAGGCGATACAAGCTAATCTGAAAAATTATTGAGAGAAAGACATATTATAAATAGTCGAAACTTAAAACCAGTTTAAGGAATTTTGAGATGCACCTTAAATCCTTAGACCAATCCCACATTGCAGTAGTCTCAAATAAACCTACTCCTACATCATAGTAGTCTTGAATCCCTTATCGGAAGTATTGCAATTTGTGAGTAAGACTTAAAAAGGGACATTCATGGGTCATCGATTTAAATGACGATATGGAAATGAGACACTTACTCTCCTACTTTGAACTCGATTTGTATATCGGGTACGTAGTACTATTTGATTTATAGATTTGAATATCATACTTTTATCGCCATAATGGATAAGAGTAAATTTGATTCGTTCATCGTATATGTATTATTTGATAAATTTGAATATCATACTTCTATCGTCACAATGGATGAGTCTTTCTTTTATCATCCTCCAAGATTCAACATGCGCCATGTCATCCTGATTCAGCATCCAAGCGCTATGGTGATTAAAGAGCCAATCAAGGGGAGCCATATTAAATACAATCGAGTGACAAATGGTTTGCCACCAAAGACAAGATGTTGTTTATGGTAAATCATTTGGCGCTTGACCAAGTCATCCTAGTCAAAGCGCTATATAGTTTTTCACGCAGAATTACTGTCAAAATTCACATGAGAATCGATTTTTCCTCATTCTTATTACTTCTTCCTTCTTCTTCTAAATACAATGGTTTTGCATGGATTGGTTCATGGTTAAAGGGGTTTTCTTCAAAAATATTAAGGGGGTTTATACTGCTTGCGATTATGGTTCTATTGATCCTATTTTCAAATATTTTCGTCCCTAAAAAAAACCAAAATATGGTGATTTCAAATTTGAATGGTTTTTTTTTTTAATATTTTTTAATTTTGATTTAGGTTTTAAATGAACTTTGTGTTGAATATCATCTTATGTAGTTGGTTAAGTTATATTGTGGTAATGTTGATTTAAATTTCGAATTAATGATGATTCTAGAATTTCTTTTGGGCACGAAAGTGATATGAAATTTTTTAGGTTGTTTTGATAAATATGTTTGAAACTGATATTTGTAATATGATTGACTGTTTTGTTGATGATGTTTGTGGTGAAATTGATATTGTAATTTTTGATATGTTGATTGTGAATCATTTTATGTTTGTTTCAATACGAAAAGGAGAGCGTACTAAGTACACCTCCAAATTTTTTGTTTGATAGGAGTATGAGCCTGTGTAGTACTTTTAACAATCAAAAGATGCGAAAAAATAAAAAAAAAACACACTATAGAATTTTGTTAATGAGGAAAACTGCACTTGTATAAAAACCACGGGACCTCATTCAGATTTGAACACCAAACTGTATTAAGACGCTACATACACTAGCCTACTATCATACTTCAGACAGAAATGTAATTGAGACCAAATTAAACCTCCAAGCAATTCAGCTGCAGTCGTACTCCTTACGTCTCTTGAACATCGCATAGGCATCCTTTACAACCTAAGAGTTTCTTCAATATAAGTGAACACTTTTGATACCAATCTTCTTCTAACATATAAGCCTATTTGATTTCCCACTTTACCAGAAATAAATGCAGGTGGGACTTCCAACCAATGACCCCTAGTCCAAAAAAAGGTTCCCCATGTTTGCTTGAGTGCTAATAGGGGGTACTAGATTACTGGAAAGGGTACCAAAATCCATACACAATAAACTAGAAAACCTTATGTCTTAGTGTTACCATCCAATCTAGTGAAGCGCAATCTTTGAGCATTACTGAAGACACTATCCTAGCCGATGAAACTTACAAGTCCGATGATGTAGCGCCACCATGGCTGATACAAAAAAGGCTACTTGACATTTGTAATACTATGTGATAGTGTTGCATATTCTTGATCCATAGTTAGCCCAGCTCAAGAAAGGAATTAATGATGCAAGATACGTCATGAGATGACTTGTGCATTGGCCTAAGGCTTTGCCAAGTCCTGGCCAATGCAAGTGCAGCAGTGGCGAATGCATAAGGCGTCATTATAGTCATTGCTCGGCAAAGTGATGCAAATAAATCTTATGGCTTGTAGGCCAAAGTTATCCAAACTATTGGAAGGGAGATTGGTTTGTATTCATGCTAGTTAGTAGCATTCAAGAGTATATAAAGCATGGCCTGATCAGAAGTAGCGCAATGATGGTGCATCATAAAGTAGAATGTCACAAGGCTAGCTTATATATGTTGGTTACAGACATCAGACACATGCCAGAGCAGAGGGGTGATTTAAAGTCCACCAAGTACAAATGTGGCATGAATTATCAAGACAACACAAAAGGTGGTAGTTGAAAAGCACATTGGCGGTTAAGGAAACTACCTGTGGACACTTGTATGTTAATAGGATGTGTAAACGGTTGCACACAAGTTTTGGCCTGATCCTAGCATGTATAAATAGCTTAGGTATCAATAAGTTCAGGGTTGTTCGATTGGAGAAGAATCACTGAATTATAGAGAGAGTTAGGCATTCACCAAAAAGGGTGAATGGCCTGTTTAGTCCATGCGATGGGTTGTTTTATGTAATCTCCCTTAATGCAATAAAATGGGCTTGTTGCATTATATCTTTGTGTTCATTGTGTCACTGATCTTGTTGAGTTGCTTAATTACATTGATGCATGGAAAACATCTTATGCATATGGGGGCATAAAGAGTTATAGAGAAAAGAAGAAAGACTTCCGCTGTGTAAATCATTGAGAGTAAAGGCAGATGCATACTTTGATGCAAGTGTGCATGGTTGAGCACTTGTGGGTGAAGTTGATTCTGTTAGAGCATAGCTCGGTTGAACCCACCAAGCGTTGGTATGTCAAGTTTGGTTGTCATATTTTAGTGAATCAAAACTCAATTAGAGAGTCGCTTGATTATGTACTATAGACAACTTCGTATAGGTTAGGCTAGAAAGATTAGGATAATGAGACATACAAGTATTACTCGAAGACTTGAAGAACGTGAAGAAGTAACAAGCTACATCGACGACATCATCCTTCCTCTTGAGGTTAGAAATATTTTGACTTGAACTGTTTCATTCCCAACTCATCTTTCAAGTCGTGCTAAATTGAAAACATAACTGCGAAGCTGTGAATAATTATACTCTAGTAGACATAGTGTTAAGGAATTGCAATACGAAGTATAACGCTTATCTTTTGAACTTCGTATATAAGACATCGACATAATCGTATGAATGTTATTGTGATTATGTGTATGGGTATGAGTGAAGATTTCATCCTAGGAAACAATGTTTACATTCTTTTAAAGCAAGTACATTCATGAACTTGTCTTATGAATCGAAAGGGAAATCGCTAGGCTTATTGGTATTGTTATTCATTGCATATCTTTGGATTACCAATATGTGTGAGTTAGTAGAATCGATCATAACTTGTTATGTATCTTGGTAAAACTAGTCATAATGCTTGACTTATGTATTGGTATGACTTTTATTAGTGTAACCGATCCTAAGTAATCACCTAAGATGGTATGATCGATATTTGTAATTGGTGTGACCGATCCTAGTAATTTGTGTAATCGATCCTAGTAATTAGTGTGACCGATCACAAAAGAATGTGTAATCGATCCTTGTAATTGGTGTAACGGTCCTGGTAATTGGTGTAACCGATCCTGGTAAATGTGCACTCTCATCCTTGTTCATGCTCATACTTTTGTGATAAGAAGCACATAAAAAATAAGAGCATTTTTTTTTTTATAGTTTGTATCAAAAACTTGTGTGACAAACACTGGATGCGAGTCCACTTTTTGTCTAAAATTTTTCATGTTTATTATGATTTTCCAAAAATTAGGCTTTATTGAAAATTTTCGAATTTTAATAAACCTTCCAGCATGAGAAGTTCGGACAAAGGAAATAAAATATATTCTGTATATATTTTCGGAATTTCCCTAATATTTTCGGTCTGAATATTGTCTCTTCTTAAGAGACGCAATCTCTTGCATGTATTAAGAAACCCTGATCAATTCTTATTTAAATACCTAGCATGCCTCCAATAACTCGCAGTATTACAAAGGTCAATAAGGAGGAAGCTCAAAAGGTTAAGGATTGTCAAGGAATCAATACAGAAAGGAAGAAGAAAATCATATAAAAAATCATGTCTGATTATGATTCTGATAGTTCTACTAGATCTCAAGATGTGTTATGTCTCTTGGATTACAACCTTCAAGATCCAACAAGACCAAGTGGATACGTTCTGATAGTATGATTGACTATATGTAAGGCTTTGAAGAACTAAGAACCACCCTCATGACGATCCGTCATCAAGATTGTCTCAAGGATAGAATTGATGAAACAAAAGCTGATCTTGCGGGTATGAAGGTTCAAGTTGAAAAACTTGAGAAACAGGAAGTGGTTGCAGAAAAGTCCCTAGAGACATGCTTCAAGAGTTTGAACATTGAAAAAACATCACTGAACAATAAGAGCACCACTAGAGATTAAGTTATATGCTGTAATACTTAATCCAAACAAAATAGACATCAGTTTTGATTTCTTTCAATTATTGTGTAAGGTCTATTGATAAATAAAACTATCTATTATCTATGAATAAAATTATTATTTTATTATTTTTCTTGTGATAGTTTTTCGATTACATAGCCTGTGCTTAAATGCTTTATATTATTGCTATGTGTATGGGATGTTTGATTTCGGTTTTTATAACCTTAATATTCGATCTCATATGTTGTGTGAACCCTTATGGTTTGTGTGGCTTTTTGATTTAGCGGGATTAAGTTCTAGCCCATGTTGGTAGGCTTTATCAAAGGATCATAAGGTGTTCCGATTGAAACTCATATGTGAAAAAGTCACAATATGTTGAATTTTTGTTTAACATAAAAGCATATGTGTTTCGGGGTTTCAACTTTTGTTATTTTCATTAGTTAAAACCGATTCAACCTTTCTCTGGCAAAGGTTGCTGTTGTTGTTGTTCTTTTATTCTTGCGAGAGGATAACAACATAATGGGGGAGAGGGTAGAAGAGGATGCGGAATTTGAGGTAACAAATTTGTTAGTTAATCGTTTTCCTGTTTATGAAAAGCATGAGTTTATTGCATATATTTTGCTTTCGCTTAACAAAATTCGGTACAATTGATATGTATTCCATTATGTGTGTATGTATGGATGGACGTGTGTGTGTGTGATTCAATTGTTTCCGGTTAAGAAAAACTGGTTTGATATCTTTCTTTATTGTTTGGTGTCAATTGTTTTAGACTTAACGAAATTTCGGTGCAATTGCGGTGCTTTAATGTCTATGTTTATTTCAATTGCTTCCGGTTAAGAAAAATAATTGTGCAAGTCGATTTATTTAGTTTGTATGTATTGCTTATGGCTTAACAAAATACGAGATCATTTTTTTAGTCCAATTCGATTCCGGATAAGAGAAACTAAGTTAATTCTGATCTTAGTTAGACTTATCAAAAGTAAAGGATTCGGTTATTCATGTCTAATCGAATTCCTTGACAACAAATATTAGTTAACTAACCTAGTATTCGTCTTGTCTAAAGTGAAAGGTCTAAGTTATTGTCTGAATAATTAGTGCCTGATGAGAAAAATAAAGTTGATTCTGATCTGTATTTTGGTCTTATCGAAACAAGCGATTGTACTTGTGCAATCGGTTTAGCAAGGGAACTAAGGTTTCTTAGTCAATTTGTTAAACTATTATGGAAAATTACTTCGGGCAATTGTTTCCTTGATAACATATTAAAACCAAATTACCTGTAGTTTCGGTTTTGATATTGGTTATCTAAAGTGGTATGTGAAACCTTCGCGCTTAACTCTTATAGGTTGTACAATTCTTTTAGATTGTAAGATCCTTTCGGTTTTTGGTATTTGCTCGGACCTTTGTCATTTTTTGACAAAAAGGGGGAGAAATATATGGAGTAAACAAGTGATTTGCAATCACTTAGGAAAGGACAATTAAACGTTATATCAAACGAAAGAGTAAAGCATTGACTAAGGGGGAAAAACATATCATATGATGATTTGTAGTTATTTGGACTACAAAGGGAAATAACAAAGATGCGCGGATTGAAAATATACATATCTCACCTTTAGGGGGAATATTAGCTTTGTTATTATATTGTCAACAGCGGCATTTGTGGATTGAATGTATACAGGTTATTGTGCTGTTGAAATTGGGAATCAAGCGTATGTGTAATGAATTCTTGTAATTTGTTTATCCATATGATGTAAGAGTTTTGTCACTAGAATTGACAAAGGGGGATATTGTTTGAGCATAGCTCGGTTGAACCCACCAAGTGTTGGTATGTCAAGTTTGGTTGTCATATTTTAGTGAACCAAAACTCATTTAAAGAGTTGCTTGATTATTTACTAGAGTCAACTTCGTATAGGTTTACTAGAAAGTTACTAGGATATGAGACTTACAAGTATTACGTGAAGACTTGAAGA
Source organism: Papaver armeniacum (assembly GCA_023531295.1). NCBI lineage: Eukaryota > Viridiplantae > Streptophyta > Magnoliopsida > Ranunculales > Papaveraceae > Papaver > Papaver armeniacum. Next base: position 11,547 of record JAJJWW010013990.1, on the reverse strand, counting down.
ATGTGAAGAAGTAAAGAGCTACAATGACAACATCATCCTTTAACTCGTGATATATTGAAAACATAACTGCGAATCTGTGAATGATTATACTCTAGTAGACATAGTGTTAAGGAATTACAATACGAAGTATAACACTTATCTTTTGAACTTCGTATATAAGACATCGACATAATCGTAGGAATGCTATTGTGATTATGTGTATGGGTATGGGTGAAGATTTCGTCCTAGGAAACAATGTTTACATTTGTTTAAAGGAAGTACATTATGAACTTGTTTTATGAATCGAAAGGGAAATCGCTAGGCTTATTGGTATTGTTATTCATTGCATATCTTTGGATTACCAATATGTGTGAGTTAGTAGAACCGGTCATAACTTGTTATGTATCTGTTGATGATGGTTTTTAGTTCAGGGCTCAAAATGTAAAACCCTATATTTAATGCGCCGTCTGCAAAAGGACTGAGCCATATTAAAGTAATGAGTGGCCGGGCCTCTCTACACACATATGTACTGAGCAATTCAGTATATTTATTCAGAATGGTGCATGTAGCAACAATCCCAAACATTCTCTGTGAACTCTAAACCTACATTATTCATTAGTGTATGGTTTATTAAGTATTTTCCTATGCTATGTTCCCCAGCTGAACCCTTAGTATTGGTATGACATGACAATTAGTGTTCACTCGCAGCTGAGCAGCACGAATTCCCCGAAGTATCAAAATTAAGGTCTGCATGAAAAAATGCTCAATCGAAAGATGCGCTAACCGCTCTCTCGAGAATAAAAGGATTTTGTGTCAACACACATAATTTGTTAAATTTGTTCAATTTTGTGATAACTCACAAAATTCAAGTTTTGACCTATTAATTTGCAAAAATTAAGCTTTTTTGTGCCTGTACAAATATCTCGAACCCTATTAGTCGAGGCCAAACCTAGGCAATCTAGGAAACTAATCCGCCATGGAGCTAGTAGGAGCAAAGTCCTGCAGAAAAACAAGAAATAAAAGAGGAGCCGCAGAAAATAGGAGCAGCAGACAAAAGGAGGCGTGGCCATGGCCGGCCATTTTAGACGCCACCCACCGCAGCCACGCCCCATGCCGCTTGACCTCCCCCTACTTTCATATCGACCAATCAGGTCGCTCTAAAGCCGCCATGCGCACCAGAGATGTGGCCACGCCCCCATGCTGCATGTCGGCCCTCCTCTTTTCCACCGACCAATCAGGTCGCTCTAAATCCACCACATGGCCGGGATCATACTTGACGGCCCTCTTTCCTATCGGACAATCAGGTCGCTTTAAATGCGCCACGCGGTAGATATGTGGCCACACCCTATGTTTGGCCGGCCCCTTTTCTATCGACCAATCAGGTTGCTCTAAACCCGCCACGCGCATTAAAAGGCCAAACTATGCCAAACGGCCACCACACCAATTAGTTAATTAGCCAAACCGCGCCAACATATTAATTGGCATGCCAACATGTCATTCCGCGGCAACAATATGCCAACGTGCCACAACAAGCGCGGCTACATGCTAACCCACTTTTTGTTCGTGGCCAAAGCCATAACAAACTCCAATTAGGGTTTTATGATTAAAACACGACTTTTGCTTCAGTAGCATTAGTCGAAACCCCAATTTCTAGTCGTGGCCCAGAATTACGCCACATTGGCCCCACAACATGCCACAAGCCATGCGGGGCCCAGGAAACCCTAAAAATGGCGCCATGCTATGGCCACCCATGGTTATCCTTACGCCTGTGGTCATTCCTACATTATGGACATGTTATAATTCCTTTGGCGCGGCCATGGCACTACATACACAAAAATATCATCATGCCGCGACCACATGCCACACGCGTCAATTAGGTTTTTGGCATGCCAAACCCTAATTTGGATAAACTTGATGTGCCAACCATGCCAAAACAACTACCTAGGGCATTAAGTCTGATACGACAACTAGAGCCAATATTGTCGAAGCCATATTTGGATCTAACACCAATATGACGAGATATAACGACCGCGGCTACGCCAGGCGTTGTTCGCACCACTATGCCACTGGCATATGCCAAACGTGCCACTATGCCACCGGCATGTGCCAAACGCGCCACTATGCCACCGGCATGTGCCAACGAGATGTGGCCATAATCAACAGTCACCTTTTCTCATAAACTGCAATCTCGGCCGTCCAACTTCACCATGGAGTTAACCGGCCCATAATAAGTCTCAGGTTCATACGCCATTCTCCTGCGGCAAGTCCCATGACTTGAATTGCCACAACATGATCATCCGCTACTTAGTTGGCGTACAATTAATCAGAATAATTAGGTCTTGCATACAAGACCCACTTAGCAATCTGCTGCACATTTTCCACGAAAATACTCGAGACATCAAACATGTCACAAACTGGGGGATGTTCATCAGGGTATTGGTCTGGCGGTTTACAGCGTGCAACATGCCCATTATAATAAAGTGTCAGGAAAGCGGGCAGTTAGTGACAGCAAGAAGTAGTGGGTGTAAACTAACCCGTTTCCTTCATAGTGGGGACGTGGTTTCTAGCATTTACACATTACCCCACTTCTCCATCACTCAACTACTCCCACTTCCTACAAGATCAGGGTGCGTTCAATTATGACTTGTATAAATAGGTTTCTACTTATTTCGACCAACGGCAACAGTTTTGGTTAACAACAACACAAGTATCCAGAAAAACACCAAAGAACTGATAGCTTACATTCCGCAAGCCAGTTCCAAATTCTGATACAAGTCATAAAACAGCCACACCCTCAAAATTCAATATTTTGATCTCAACACCTTCTTCACTTCCCTCCCTAAGATCAACCATTCTCCTTCACTTTGTGACCGAAGCAAGTCTGGAACGGCCATTTCTTGGTTTATGCCAGGATTGTATAGATTGATCTCTCGAATATAAAGTACTCTAATGCAGTGCACTTGTTTAGGGTTTAGATTCGTTTCTCGACGGCACACCCAAATTTACCATTCCCAGCAGAATCAGTTTTTACCCTAAAACAGTATCTTGGTAAAACTAGTCACAAAGCCTGACTTATGTATTGGTATGACTTTTATTAGTGTAACTGATCCTAAGTAATCACCTAAGATGGTATGATCGATATTTGTAATTGGTGTGACCGATACTAGTAATTGGTGTGACCGTTCACAAAAGAATGTGTAATCGATCCTTGTAATTGGTGTAACCGGTCCTGGTAATTGGTGTAACCGATCCTGGTATTTGGTGTAACCGATCCTGGTAACTGGTGTGACCGATCACAAGTAATACCATGAGAAATTGGTAACCGGTCCTGGTAATTGACGTGACCAATTTGGTAACTAATGTAACCGGTCCCAGTAACCATATTAAGGTAGAACCGATCCTTGTGTTTGGTAGAAGCGTAAACCCATGATTAGTGTGCTGATTTGATCAATCACATAGTTATTGGAAATCAGATGAACCAGTTCTAAACTTGTTTGGAAGTGTGGTATAATCGGTTCCAAGATTGTACATATGAAAGAGGATTTACAAAGAAATAAGATGTCGACATACTTTGAACATGTTCAATAACTCTTATCTTTTATTGTTCAAAGATATTCCTTAATAACTCAAGGAGATCCCGGACCGAAATAAGTTGAGAATCTTTTAATTAAGGTTGTTAATTTTATATGCTTTTAATTACCAGCAATTAAAATGCATATCTCTGGAAAATAAAAATTGGTAATGTGCATTTACTAATTGGAGATTTTCTAGTAGGATTTCGGTTAATATTGGACATAGCATTTCTAGGAATTATGAAAATCGATTTGGAAATATATTGCATATCTTAAGAATATTTCGGTTTTGGAAATTCCTTGGTGTCCAAACTTCCTTGGTCTATAAATACCCAAGTTTGGATTTCGAGCAAACTATCCTAAGATCCAGAAAAACTACCTTGTTGTGTTGTTACTGGTGGAGCCGTCTGTTCGGAGAGGAAAGTACCCTAATTAGGCGAAATCTCTTACGACCGCTCGATTAAAGACTTCTTTGGGATCAAGAAGCTCTACGAGTACCGTTGGTGGGAAACTAGATAATTGCAGTATTATTAGTTTTCGATTTGATTTGATTGACTAACGGTTGTTGACCTTTGATTGCACCTAGTTTGTTTATTCTTGAGAATCTTCTCTTCTGATATAAGATTCACTCAAACTAGATCGAAGTGTCGACGGGATCTTTAGAACTATTTGTAGATCTAAAGATGTCTTGTGATAATCCATTGTTAACAGACTCCATTTTGTACGTGATTGATCACAAGAGATTCAAGTTGTGGTGTGCAGGTGTTTATTGAATATTTAAGAAGATTTGAGGACGAAGAAGATTTCTGATTTGGGTTCATAATCTTTGGTGTGCACAAAACTTGATCGGCTGGGATCCAACTATAATCGGTTTATCTTTTATTGATTAGTTGCGTAGATCGGCATCAGTATTTAGCATCTTGATAAGATCCTATTATTGATTGCATAATCTAAACTCTGTTACGTTGGTAGTTGTTGAATATATTGATTTAAACCCGACAAAGGAGTTTATTGGATTAAACATAAGAGCCTTTATCTAACTCATATCACAGAGATTGAATAGAGTTGTTATCGAACAGATTTGTTGTTCATTTTCTGTTTGGAATACGATCCAAAGGAATTGTTCCAGTGCATGCACTTATTGAATGTCGGAAGCGCAGGGATACTGAAGAAACTAGGTGAACTATAGGTTTAGTTGCTTGGTCTCAACTATACGAAGTTGGTTTGATTTTGTATAGCGGCTTAATTCTGAGAGTATTCAATTGTGGACTAGGTCCCGGGGTTTTTCTGCATTTGCGGTTTCCTCGTTAACAAAATCTTCATGTGTCATTTACTTTTGTTTTCCGCAATTATAATTGCTGTTATTATAATTTAAAGTAAATTAAACAAACGTTATCTCCGTATTACTTGATAGTGATCCTATAAAGTTTGGTTAAGTCCGAACCTATTATCAAGTAGTCGCACTTTGATTGTTGTATTGTCTCGATCTCGTATCCATAGACGATCACACAAAGTGTGAATACCTATTTGTTGTATTGTCTCGACTCAGTCCATAGACAATCACTTTCGGTAAGAGGACTTATAGGTGGAAAAGTTTAAGATTGTGGTATATTTGGGTACCCTCATCTTTTCAGATTCACTGAACCATAGAGTATTGCCGGCCAAGTCCCATGGAAAATTGTAGGCTGCAAAATGGGCATGTGACAACTGTTATTAGAGCTGTGTTTGGGAACACAGTTCTTGATTTTTCTCTCTTTTTCTCAAGTTGGTGTCATTTGTTTGTCAAATTCATTGATGAATTGTTTGGGTTTCGTTAGTATTGAGACTACAAGAAGTTGGTCTTGTGTAGAAAGATCAACTGGAATGAACTTTGAAGCTTGAGGTAGCAACAGTTATGAAAGTTTATGAGGAAGGTGTCAAAATTCTTGCCCAAAGTGTTAGACGAACATGCGAGAATCATTGATAACCAGGTTTTCAAGTGATTGCATGACAAAACTAAAGAGTACGCTTACTTCTATGGTGCAAGTCATATGTTTAAGTCCATGTTTCTCACAATTATGCGAAGATTGTGCATTTGGAATGCATTTCTTCGTAGTGTTATCAGTACCGCGTACATTACATGAAGTAATGTGAATTATAAGAAAATTCTTGAATTCAAAGATGTTGTTGGCCTTTGCAGTGGCAAAGATAATTAAGAACCCATCTATGTAATAGAAGGTTGAAAATGCGGGGGTCTAACAACCACACCCAATAATTCGTTTGGCAATCTGAGAGGACTTACTCCAATACACTTTCTAGAGAATCAACTAGACAATCAGACTCAATCTAGAGTAAAGTATATCAAAGAGTTTTAATATCTCTGTTTCACAATGTAATCAGCAAATCAAACAGATAGAAATCCGCGAGCCTGATTATTATGTGAAACAACTTGAACGGTACCAAAGACAATTGTTCAAGTGTCAATCAATGTAAATCAACAACCAAAGGTTGGATATTCTAATTGGTTGATCTTAACGCACAACCTGTGATATTTCAATTATATAACAAAATATAATGCGTAAAAGAAATAACACCGACACACAAATTTTGTTAACGAGGAAACCGCAAATGCAGAAAAACCCCGAGACCTAGTCCAGATTGAACACCATACTATATTAAGCCGCTACAGACACTAGCCTACTACCAATTAACTTCGGACTGGATCAGTAGTTGAACCCTAATCAATCTCACACTGATTCAAGGTACAGTTGTGCTCCTTACGTCTCTGATCCTAGCAGGATACTACGCACTTGATTCCCTTAGCTGATCTCACCCACAACTAAGAGTTGTTACGACCCAAAGTCGAAGACTTGATAGACAAACCTGTCTCACACAGAAAAGTCTATAGGATTGAATAAATCTGTCTCCCACAGAAATACCCAAGAGTTTTTGTTCCGTATTTTGATAAATCAAGGTGAACAGGAACCAATCGATAACCCCGACTTATATTCCCGAAGAACAACCTAGAATTATCAATCACCTCACAATAATCTTAATCGACTAGCGAAAGAAGATATTGTGGAATCACAAACGATGAGACAAAGTTGTTTGTGATTACTTTTCAATCTTGCCTATCCGAGATATAAAATCTCGAGTCAATTATTCCAATTATACTCAACATGATAGAAACAACAAGATCAGATCACGCAACTACAAGATAATAGTTGGGTCTAGCTTTATAATCCCAATGAAGTCTTCAAGTCGTTAACCTACAGGGTCTCGAGAAAAAACCTAAGGTTAAAGGAGAATCGACTCTAGTTATGCAACTAGTAACACACAGGAGGTGTGGGGATTAGGTTTCCCAGTTGCTAGAGTTCTCCTTTATATAGTTTTCAAATCAGGGTTTGCAATCCAAGTTACCTTGGTAACAAAGCATTCAATATTCACCGTTAGATGAAAACCTGATTCAACCAAGCTAATATCTTTTAACCGTTAGATCGAACTTAGCTTGTTACACAAAAATGAAATGTACCCTCATTTAGGTTTATGTAACATACTTAAACGTGTACACCATGTTGCTTCACAAATAGTTAACCGAGGTTAGCCATATGATTACTCTCATATCAACCTTATTCATCTTAACCATAACTTGTTCAAATGACTCAAATGAAACTAGTTAAAGAGTTGTTCAATTGCTATATTCTCATAGAATTATACAAGAACACAATTGAAGCAAAATCGGTTTGATTCACTCGAATCAATACATGAACATTATAGCCACGGTTTTCAAAGATTGCATTCCTTATTGATAAATGTTTAGGTTCATGTACAACCGATTTTAGAAAAGTAACACACTTAAGTATGCGTATAGGTATGCGTACTTAAGTAACCTGATTTGAGTTTGTTTTAGTTTTCAAACTCAGCAGAAATTCACGGACGTGAACATTCCACCAGTATGCGTACGGGTACACGTACTTTAGGTAACCGGATGAGTTTGGTTTTGGTTTTCAAAATCAGCAGAAATTCACGGACGTGAACTTCCTCCAGTATGCATACGTGTACGCATACTTACCCAGTCTCCTACAACCTTTTTGTATACACACAAGTATGTATACTTTAGGTTCCCGATTTTGGACTTATACACTAATGTGCGAACACACTATGCTTATATCCAAAGATGGCTACAAGATTCTAAACTATTTATTTCAATCATTGAAACATTCTTCTATAATGATAATAGTTGTTTTCACACACTATTAACATTAAAGCAATTTTCAAGATATTGAAATAATCATTATCGAAACATTCCAAGCCTACACCAAATGATTGTATCACACAAACCATGTAAGATGTTACTCGGCAATTTTCTCATGATATAAGATGAACTTGGTCGAAGCGAAAGCTTACCAACACATATTTCGAGAAATATGTAAGGCGACATATACTCATTCGAAATCTCAAATGTGTATAGAGAAAACTATATCGTAACATGACTTATGTCTCAATATAGGAGATAGTAGACATCGACTTTCCAAGTGATAGATGAGTTCAAGTCTCCACATACCTTTTGTCGAAGAGGTTCCACAAGCTCCCCTTAATAGTTCTTCGTCTTCAAATGATGAACTCCGTGAAAACTAAGCTCAACTACACAATCTATGTCCTAGTCCGAGACATCTATAAATAGGCTAGAAATCAAGACTTATAGTTTTGATTACTAACATTGACAAACATGTTTGAGATAGCAACGCATGCGAGTTCGACCGAGCAGTGCTCTAACAAAGGTGTCTCATTGTATCCAGTGTGGTGGAAGATTTAAGTAATCTCTCTCGAATGCATGTACCTTGGTGGTAATGAAAAGTTTGGTTGTGAACCAGCATTTTGGTGGCAATGTAATGCCATGAAAGAAGAATTGGATGGTCAATTCTTATCTAGCATAAAGTTCATGGAAAGGCTGAAGCAAGAAACGCGAGTTAGGGAATAACTGATACTAAATGCGCAGAAGGAATGTGCTTGAACATTTTTTCATAAGACTGGGATCGATATTCTTGGACAAGGGTGTCCAAAGACCTGCATTCGATCATAACCACAAATGGATGTCCTTGTCGACTACAAATCAGTATTGCTACTAAGCGTATTTTGGAGAAAGGGAAAGACGGGAGAAACCAGATGTGCAAGGGAAGTAAAGTGATTTCTAAGATTGAAGAAGAATGCATTATTCTTGCTTATGGAATGTAGGCAATGGTGCCTCATTTGCAAGGATTGTGACCTTGTTTGCAACAATACAAGTAAAGGAATTTGTGCGCAATAGTCGTTTAGCAATATGACTTGCTGAGATTTATGGTGATGCTCAGAATCACCAAGTTAAGTCCAATCCAGTTGTGAAAAGGTGCACAAGTTTGTGTCAAAAGTCGGGTGGTAACTAACATGGAAAATATGCAACATTAGCATGCACCAAATGAGATTTGGGCATGTCCATATGCATGATGTGTCTAGAGATGTAAGTTAGGCCGAATTAAAGATGCATGGAAAAGGAAGGAAAAAGTAGTGGTGATGCATAAGGATGACATGAGGTCAAGCCTCAGTTTGAAGGAGTATTCAACTAAGTGTCAATTATTTTGTGCTTTATTATGGGAGTTGCATAACAACGTTGATAGTTAGAAGAATGCATGTGGCAATGTGATTTGCAACACTGGAGACAGTAGGTGTTGTCTCACTTCCTTGTTGTTGCTTAAAGCAAAGATGAAGTCAGTATTGCAAGATTTGTTAGATCTTACAAGTTTGCAATCAGTTGGTGCGGGTATTTGCTTAGTTTGAGTATACTTTTTGTTTTGGGTCGTGATAGACACATTTTTGTGTCTAATTTGTCTCGATTCTTTATATTGATAGTGCTCATTTTTGTACTTATTATGGTGTTTATGTGTGTGTAGGTATTTTTGGCCAATAAACATTTTTGGAAAAATCGGCTCGAAAAGTTGCACCCGGAGGACACCTAATATTCGGACTCTCACTATGGATAAGGGGTACCCAAATTACTAAGGGGCACCCTCAGGACACCCCAAGGCAGCTGCTATTCGCACCCCCACTCTGGATAGGGGGGTCATCTTCAACAATTCAAAAACGAGTTTTGGCGGGAAAAAAAATGGTGTTTTAATGGCATAATTAGGGTTGATGATTTGGACCAGTTTTTAACGAGATTCAATCGGCTGATTTTCATGGGCTAGGCTGTTTTGTCAATACAACGCTGGTATGGATGTTTTGTTCGACCCGAATTGTCTCGCATAATCGAGTTGGGCCGAAACAAGAGGTGATGAAGGTTACGGGTCTTGTGGAGTTTATTTTTGGAATTTCGGGAGACTAAATCGTAGATAAGTTTCCCAAAGATTCTCATCTATACAAGGAAGAGTTTTAGAGGATTTGGAAAGCTCAAAAACGCGTAACTAAGTCGGCAGGAAGAAGAGAAAAAGAAGGAAAGTCCATGACTTTACATGTGCGAGGATAAACAAGATTTAACTCGAGTTTTAAGGGACTCATGGGCTATATATAAGTTCTTTGGGAGGTGAAGGAAGGGTTCTGAACGGATTGGAGCAATTTGAGAGAACTTTAGAACACCACGAGATCAACAAGAGGAGTTGCAGGAATTCGAGTTCTGCTGGTGTAGAAGGAAGACCACCAAGAACAAAAGGCTATCGAAGGCAGTCGTTTTAGGGGTCTTAAAATCAACTTTAAAACAACAATTTTTACAACGCTCGTGATTCCATTGTTGTTTGAGTTCCTTTATAACTCCGATACTGGTTGTTGCAAATCGGTTGTGTTATTACTTTTCATCCTTTTAATCATCTTTTGAGCCATAAACACATATTTTGAGATCATGATTGAGGAGCTAAACCCCATTGCTTGAGGTGATAGAGGAAGCTATTTTTCCAACAAAAAGTGGTATATTTTATTTTATTTATTTATTTGCAATTATTATATGATTATTTGCCTTGATTGAAAATTGTTTGAATGATTTTTGTTAAGCAATTGTTATTTCTTTTGATAGAGCATGCTTGGACCTAGGTTTTGATGTTCTATGCTTCGGATTTACACTTGTTATTTTGAGAATCTATTTGTCGCAATAGTTTAGAATCAACTTGAATGAGAAAATTGCATGAATATAAATATTGGATTAAATCACTTTGAAATTGGAAAATAGTGGAATCTTAGCCTCGGTGTTCTTTTAATATTGATAACATCTTTGCCGAGTTTGCTATAATTTTTAGTGAGTTTTCTATTTTGTTTTGAATTTAAGTCTAAAAATCCTTCACAAGTCCGAGAGGAACGACATCTTTCTTACCACTTTACAACAACTTTCAAAACCACATCAATTTTTGGCGCGCGACGCAGGGACTTGTTTTTAGGGTTTTAGATTTTTTTATTATTTTTGTTCTTTTTTTGTTCGTTTTTGGGTATTTATCTTTTGTCTACAAGTTCGGATCATAAAGAAAATTGAGCCAAGGAGTATGGTGATTTAGTAAAGACTTGGAGCGAAAGATTAAAGCGAAAAGAACGAGAAGAAGACGATTTTATTTTAGCTATTTTGTTTTTAGGGTTTGTTTATTTTTAGAATAAAAAAAATTGTATTAGGGTTTATTATTTTTGTAATTTTTGTTTTCTTTTTGGACTTTGGACTTTTGGACTTTGGACATTATTTTTATTTACCCTACGGAAGGGTACCTTTAAATATAAATTGTTTGCGAGAGAAGGAGGACAATTACGATATTGTCTGCACACCTTGAGTTCGTACTGCTGACATAGGAGTCGGTGGCCCGAGTCGACTCACAACCGATTCATCCCGTCTGGAACGGGAGGTAAGATTCTAACACTCGAATCCACGTCGCGAGTTCTTGGATTCCTTCGTTTGCATATATCTTTGAGGACTTGAATACGGTGCTTTAATTTTCTAGTAAAGGGCAAGGCCTGGCCATACAAGATAAGGGTTCGGATTTCATCACCGTTCTCTTCTTGCCCGCCTTAGGAA